>OY720441.1:270299635-270477135 GCA_963082915.1 Dolichopus griseipennis
TTTTTTTTAACTGATAAAAAAAATTTAAAAGGTTGTTTTTTTTTTTTTAAATAGTGAAAATTTTATTTCATTAACCTTATTTCATTAATCATTTTTCCTTTTCCTTTTAATGGTGCAATTTTATTTTGCAAAACTTGTATATTTTCTTTTTCTTTTAAAATAATTTATATAATTAAATAAAAATTTCATAAACAATTCATTTAAATATAAATATAAATTTTTGAACTTAAATATCATACACAATTTCTTAATTATATATTACCTATAGTAAAAATTCAATAAAATATAGATATGATATAATGAAAATTAAAAAACAAAAACAATTTCGTCGGTTATTAAAAAAATATTCTGTTTTTAATTTATAAAATATAATACATAATATGCTTTATAGTAAAACTTTTAGCCTTTTAAAAATATAAAAGTGTTAAATAAGAACGGAAATAGGAAATAGTTTATCTAATTTGATTTTTTAATCTTTATTAATTTCGAATATATTATGCTTTAAGGTCGTAAGAGTAGTGGGACTGGTACGCAAACCGCTTTTTCAATTCATCCAAAATTTCACGTACACAAAAAAAATAAGAAGAAACACCTGTGCCCCAAAATAAAATGTTCTACCTTCTTTGGTTTCGAAATTATACTAGTTTGACTTTAATTCGTTCAAAAGCTTTCAGAATCTGAACGCGACAAGAACCAATTCCGTGGTACTTTCATTACTAGCCCTTTCTTTACCATGGTAGCCATATGGCTACCACAATTAAAATCACTCTAAAATACATGCAAAGTTAAATTATTTACTTGTACTAATTTTTTATTGTAAATTTTTTTGTTGTTCTTTTTAAAATGAATTCATTTGAACAAAAAAATATGTTCAGTTATGTGTTAATTTCGAAAGTTAGTACTTCGATCAACGCAGTTGAAATAAAAAACAAGTAAAGAAACAGTCAGTCGGTGCAACCGACTTAGAAATACCCTACACCTATTTGGTTCAAATTTAAGGACATATCCATAAGTCATTTTAACACCATTTAACAGCTGTTATTAATTTGATCGTAAGACATAGCTAACCAAATTAACTTTATAATACTAAAAACATATTCTAATTACACTATCTATTAAAAAATATTACAAATTCTTACTAATTTTTCTATTTAAAAATATTAAAAAACAAACAAACTTGAAATAAATGAAAATATATTTATTCCAATTCAATTACAAAATGAAAAAATTCTAATTATTAAATTTTGTGATAAAAAAAAAATCAAAGCATAATATATTTAATAATCCAAATTTTTCAAAATTGCAATTAATTTAAATGGTTAGGTATATACTAATAGAAAAGCTTATAAACGCAAAATATGCAATAAATGTATTTCTAAAATACAATTACAAATTTAGACCTTTTCATATAATTCATTTAAATATTCAAATAAATTTTACATAAATGCAGCAAGTACCTTTGAACATAGCTGAACCATTACAATTAATTCTAGATTTCGGAGACACATAGGACATAGGAAATATATTCTTTGGCTTTGAAATTAAACTCGACCAGAACCAATTCCCATGGTACTTTCATTACTAGTAACCTAGAGTTTAAATTTCATCAAAATACCGGCATTATTTTTTGAGTTATGGTGTTTTTAAGATATATGTTTTTTAGTCCTTGAACTTGTCAAGGGTTCCATAACCCGAAACCATGGTACGAAATTCGATCAAAAAGTTCTCAGTTCCGAACCCATTGTCCAATCCTCACCGTACGTAATCACCGCCGTAGTTTCATTACCAATAACCTACAGCACAAATCTCATAAAGATAGCCTCATTAGTTGTTGAGTTATCGTGATTTTTAATATATGTTCGTTATCCCTGACACCGACTAAAAGGTCCAGAATCCGAACCCATGGGCTGATTTTGCCCTTATACAGCCCGCGCTTTATTTATAGTACTAGTTAACCCTTGTACACAATTTGAACGGTCTATCTTAATTTTAAGTAACTATTTTTAGTAATTTCGATTATAATCTTTTAAAACTTGGGAGGTCTGAGAGGGGTACTGAACCACCTCTCCAATTGATCCCAAATTAAGGGAACACGCAAGAGATAGTAAAGAACACCCTTGTGGCAAATTGGAAGCTTCTACATTTTTTCAAGTTGTTATCTTTATTAATTTTAAAGAAGAAAATAGATATGGAAAAGTATATATATTTGTGATCAGCGTGACCGCCTTAGTCGATATAGCCATGTACGTCCGTCCGTCCGTCCGTCCGTAGGCACGATAACTCAAAAAATAATGGAGATACCTTGATGAAATTTTAACTGTATGTTACTAGGACTCAAAGTACGACGGGGATTGCATATGGGCGAAATCGGCCCATGGGTTCGGATTTTGGACCTTTTAATCGATCGAAGGGCTAACGAACATATATAAAAAATCACGATAACTCAACAACTAATGACGCTATCTTCATCAAATTTGTGCTGTAGGTTACTAGTAATGAAACTACTTCGGGGATTCCGTAAGGTCGGGATTGGACCATGGGTTCGGAACCTAGAACTTTTTGATCGAATTTAGCCAAACGAGCATAATTCCGAAACCAATGAAAAGAGAACCTCCAAATTTGGTATCAGGGTGTCCCTTCCTATTATCTAAGTGTCTTGGGAATTTGGGCCCCATTGGAGTGGTGGGTCGGGGACCAGCCACACATATCCGAAGACTTTAAAGCATATCTTTAAAATTAATAAAGATAACAACTTGAAAAAATGTAGAAGCTTCCAATTTGCCAAAAGGGTGTTCTTTACTATCTCTTGCGTGTTCCCTTAATTTGGGATCAATTGGAGAGGTGGTTCAGTACCCCTCTCAGACCTCCCAAGTTTTAAAAGCTTATAATCGAAATTACTAAAAATAGTTACTTAAAATTAAGATAGACCGTTCAAATTGTGTACAAGGGTTAACTAGTACTATAAGTAAAGCGCGGGCTGTATAAGGGCGAAATCAGCAAATGGGTTCGGATTCTGGACCTTTTAGTCGGTGTCAGGGATAACGAACATATATTAAAAATCACGATAACTCAACAACTAATGAGGCTATCTTCATGAATTTTGTGCTGTAGGTTATTGGTAATGAAACTACGGCGGTGATTACGTACGGTGAGAATTAGGCAATGGGTTCGGAACTGAGAACTTTTTGATCGAATTTAGGCCAAACTAGCGTAATTCCGAAACCAATGAAGATATAACCTCCAACTTTGGTATCAGGGTGTCCCTTCCTATTGCGTAAGTGTCTTTGAAATTCGGGCCCCATTGGACAAGTGGGTCGGGGACCAGCCACTCAGTTCCGAGGACCTTAAAGCATATTTTCGAAATTAATAAAAATAGTAACTTGAAACAAATGTAGAAGCTTCAAATTTGGCCCAGGGTGTTCTTTACTATTTCTTCCGTGCCCCCCTAATTTGGGATCATTTGGAGTGGTGGTCCAGGACCTCTCTTAGACCCCCAAATGTGTAAAAGCTTATCATCGAAATTAATAAAACTAGTAACTTAAAATTAAGATAGAACGTTCCAATTGTATACAAGGGTTAACTCGTATTGAAAGTATGACGGGACTGCATATGGGCGAAATCGTACCATGGTTTCGGGTTCTGGAACCCTTGACAAGTTCAAGGACTAACAAACATATATCTTAAAAACACCATAACTCAAAAAATAATGCCGGTATTTTGATGAAATTTAAACTCTAGGTTACTAGTAATGAAAGTACCATGCGAATTGGTTCTGGTCGAGTTTAATTTCAAAGCCAAAGAATATATTTCCTATGTCCTATGTGTCTCCGAAATCTAGACTAAATTGTAGTGGTTCAGCTATGTTCAAAGGTACTTGCTGCATTTATGTAAAATTTATTTGAATATTTAAATGAATTATATGAAAAGGTCTAAATTTGTAATTGTATTTTAGAAATACATTTATTGCATATTTTGCGTTTATAAGCTTTTCTATTAGGTATATAAACTAATCATTTAAAATAATTGCAATTTTGAAAAATTTGGATTATTAAATATATTATGCTTTGATTATCTTTTTATCACAAAATTTAATAATTAGAATTTTTTCATTTTGTAATTGAATTGGAATAAATATATTTTCATTTATTTCAAGTTTGTTTGTTTTTTAATATTTTTAAATAGATAAATTAGTAAGAATTTGTAATATTTTTTAATAGATAGTGTAATTAGAAAATGTTTTTAGTATTATAAAGTTAATTTGGTTAGCTATGTCTTACGATCAAATTAATAACAGCTTTTATGGTGTTAAAATGACTTATGGATATGTCCTTAAATTTGAACCAAATAGGTGTAGGGTATTTCTAAGTCGGTTGCACCGACTGACTGTTTCTTTACTTGTTTTCTTTAAAATTATAATTAAAGTTATAATATTTTAATAATATGAAAAAAACTGTTGGTAGCCATATGGCTACAATGGGACAATATATGTATAAGAATTTCCTTAATATATAAATATATCAATTATAGGAATATGACGCGTAGAGGATTAGAAACCGGTGAAATTTATGTTCTTTTAACCGGAGATGTATCTGGAAATGAGAGTAGTGATGACGATGAGGATGTTAATGACATTTATAACGCTATGCAAGAAGAATTGGAAAATAATGGTACCGAACAAGAAATAAATTTAGAAAATGATGAGTTAGGTTTGTACATGTTCACATATTATATATTGTAATATATACAAATGTTCTTAAAATTCCAAAGAGATCTTTGAATTGGAAAGTCAAATTCGAAATGAAGAACCAGATGTCAACGAAGATACACAGGATGAAAATTCATCATCTCATGCTAGGAGTAGAAATTTAAGATGGCATAAAAGCCACCTTGAAAATGTGAATTTTGTTTTTAATGTCGAAAGAGACGATATCACCTTACAACCCGAAATTGTGTACAAGGGTTAACTAGTATTTAATGTATGACGGGGATTGCATGTGGGCAAAATATTACCATGGTTTCGGGTTCTGGAACCTTTGAAAAGTTCAAGGGCTAACAAACATATATCTTAAAAACACATTTACTAAAATAATAATGCCGCTATTTTTATGAAATTTAAACTGTAAGTTACTAGTAATGAAAGTACCATGGGAATTGGTTCTGGTCAAGTTGGGACAAAGAGTTCGGATTCTAGAAGCTATTGATCGATTTGAAGCCAAACGAGTATAATTTCGAAGCCAAAGAATATATTTCCTATTTCTAATGTGTCCCCGAAATTAAAACTTAATTGTAGTGGTGGCTCAGGTACCTTCTAAGAAAACCAAAAACTAAAAAGCTTATCTTAGAAATTCATGAATATAGAAACTTTAAATTTGATACACGAGAGTTCTTTCCTATTTCCATTTTTATTTAACACTTTTATATTTTTAAAAGGCTAAGAATTTTACCATAAAACATATTTTGTATAATATTTTATAAATTAAAAACAAAATATTTTTTGTTAATAAATGATTAAATTCCTTTTTTTTAATTTTTATTATATCATATATTTTATTGAACTATTACCAAAGGTGATATATAATTAAGACTTTGTGTGCAATACTTAAGCTATATTCAAAAGTACTTGCTTCATTTATGTAAAATTCATTTTTATATTTAAATGAATTATATGAAAAGTTATAAGCTTGTAATTGTATTTTGGAAATACATTTATTGCAAATTTTTCGTTTATAAACTTTTCTAATAGGTACATAAACTAACAATTTAACATAATTGCAATTTTGAAGAAATTGAATTATTAAATATATTAACGCTTTAATTAGCTTTTTATAACAAAATTTAATAATTCAAATTTTGTCCCTTTTGTAATTGAATTGGACTATATGTATTTTCATTTAATTCCGGTTTTTTTTGTTTTTTAATATTTTTAAATAGATAAATTAGTAAGAATTTATAATATTTTTTAATGGATAAAGCAATTAGAAACTGTTTTTAGTAATATAAAGTCAGTTTGGTTAGCTATGTCTTACGATAAAACTAATAAAAGCTTTTATGATTTTTAAATTAAAATGACTTATGGACTTCTCATTAATTTGAACCAAATAGGTATAGGGTATTTCTAAGTCGGTTGGACCGACTGACTGTTTCTTTACTTGTTTTGTTTATTTTTATACCCTACACCAATGGATTAGGAAAAGGGTGTATTATAAATTTTGAAAATTATTAAAAATTGAAATGATAAACTGAATTTTTCATTAGATTTTACACAATTTATGGTCTTATTGATTTCTTGTTTTTGGCATTCACTAGTTTTGTATTTTCCGTGACACTTCAAACAAGTTTCAGTGTTTGTGCAGTCAACTAATTTATGGTTGAAACCTTAAATTCGAAACACCTTGGTACGTTTATCGCATTAAACACTTTGCACCTTTCCCGTCCTATACATAGCTTCTCACTAGCGATTAGTTTTGGAAACGATTCTAATATTACGTTAATCATTTCCTTGTCATTTTTGTTTACATTAAATACTTTAACCACTTTCATTTCGCTCCTTTCCAAAAAGGCGTTTTGATTTTTGAGCTTCTCTACTATATATTCCTTACTCAATTTATTGTTCATGTGCACTATTTCTATTTTGCGTTTGATAATCACTGGAATAAAGAGGGATTATATAGCATATTTTCGAAATTAATAAAGATAGTAACTTGAAACAAATGTAGAAGATTCAAATTTGGCACATGGGTGTTCTTTACTACTTCCTGTGTGTCCCTCTAACTTTGGATCAATTGGAGTGGTGGTTCAGTACCTCTCTTAGACCCGAATGTGTAAAAGCTTATCATCGAAATTAATAAAACTAGTAACTTAAAATTAAGATAGAAAGTTCCAATTGTTTACAAGGGTTAACTAGTATTGAAAAAAATGACGGGGACTGCATATGGGCGAAATCGTACCATGGTTTCGGGTTCTGGAACCCTTGAAAAGTTCAAGGGCTAACAAACATATATCTTAAAAACACCATAACTCAAAAAATAATGCCGCTATTTTGATGAAATTTAAACTCTAGGTTACTAGTAATGAAAGTACCATGGGAATTGGTTGTGGTCGAGTTTAATTTCGAAGCCAAAGAATATATTTCCTATTTCCTATGCGTCCCCGAAATTTAGATTTAATTTTAATGGTTCAGCTATGTTCAAAGGTACTTGCTGCACTTATATAAAATTTATTATTATATTTAAATGAATTATATGAAAAGGTCTTAATTTGTAATTCTATTTTAGAAATATATTTATTGCATATTTTGAGTTTATAAGCTTTTATTAGGTATATAAACTATTAATTTAAAATAATTGCAATTTTGAAAAATTTGGATTTTAAATATATTATGCTTTGATTATCTTTTTATCACAAAATTTAATAATTAGAATTTTTTCATTTTGTAATTGAATTGGAATAAATATATTTTCACTTACTTCAAGTTCTTTTGTTTTTTAATATTTTTAAATAGATAAATTAGTAAGAATTTGTAATATTTTTTAAGAGATAGTGTAATTAGAAAATGTTTTTAGTATTATAAAGTTAATTTATGGCTTACGATCAAATTAATAACAGCTTTTATGGTGTTAAAATGACTTATGGATATGTTATTAAACTTGAACCAAATAGGTGTAGGGAATTTCTAAGTCGGTTGCACCGACTGACTGTTTCTTTACTTGTTTCATTGTTAAATTAGCACAAATTTTATTATTTTTATAAATCTATTAATTGAATCAAACCAGAACTAAACTATTAAAAATTAAATTATGTATTTATTACATTAAAAATAAGTAAATTAAGAGAATAATATTAAAAACTATTTATAAATAAAATTCATTCAACAATAACTGCTAAAATTAATAGACATGAAGAGAAGTAATTGCTGAATGTGTGCTCAATTTTTGAATTGTATAAAAAGTTTTAATTTATTTTGAACCAATTATCTGTAAGGTATTTTTAATTTTTATATACTACTTCAAAAAACTTTGGACTCCCTAAACAGAGAGGAATTTAAAAAATATTCTTACTAATTTCTAAGGATCTTACTTCCTTCAGTTCGAATTTCAAATTAAAGCCATTCACGAAATATGAGGAGTCAAAAATTTTCAAAAATTAAATTTTGAAAATCGGTTAATTAAAGTACCGTATGGCAAACCGATAATTTGCTTTACATATATTTTATAAAGTTTATAACAGCAGGTGTCTTTTGAAATTTGTTGACCTAGAATATATTTAACATATAGAACTATAGTTATAATAGTTTGAATATAGTGATTTCTTTGCCTTTGGGAAGCACCAGCTCTGTAGCGGTTTGGGCTACATAAAAAAATTTTTCCATGAAATTATCTTTTTTGACATATCTATTTAAAGTTAATATTCGTTCCTTTATTTCAAACCGTGTAGAAGTTTTGTAAACAAACGGACAGACGGTCAGACAGGCCAAAATTTTATAGGCACAATTTTTCAAAATTTTTTTTAAAAAATGTGCCTAAATAAATGTGCTAAAGAAAGATTATTAGAAATTTTTATTGCAAACTTAATAACGAATCACATTCGTAAAACATAAATAAACAAGTGATGAAATTACCGAAGATTTTTAAAAAACCAAATTTTTAAAATTATATAGTGTTACATACGGCGATGTGCCATGTGGCCCAGGTCATTATGCCCTGAGCTGTTGTGTCCTACAAAAGGAGAGATATATTGCCATTAATTGTTGGGGGAATATATTACTCCGTCGGTGTAACACATTTCCTTAACGAAATTTAGGATTTAAAGGCTCACTAAAAATTGAAGCGCAAATATATCCTACCAGCTATGGGTTACAACACCACAAAAATCTTTAGGATCTTATGACCCACCAGATATTGAAGTTATTTATTAATTAATGTTATTAGGGCATTAAGACTAACTGAAAGTGAGGCAATACACCCTAAAATACTATTATAGAATAATAAAAATAATTTTTTTAAAAATTTCTTTAAAAACCGAAATTTGTTGTCATGTCACAAACAAAAAAATCCATAACAAAAGCGTACATTAGGATGGATTTTTCAATTGGATTTAAAATCAGGGTAGTCCTTTTTTCCAGAATTTGCATATATTATGTATATTCCTATGTATAATTTGGTTCCTCTCTAATATCCGCTTTTACCTTGTTTGACCATAACATAATATTAAATTTTTCTTTTTATAAAACAAACATCTATTACTATTATTATGCTATATAATATTATACATAAAGTTATATTCGATTCTGTGGCAAACATCTTATTACTATTATTATGCTATATATTATTATACATACAGTTACATTTCGATTACTGTGCGTCTTTGCTGTTCTTATGTAATGAAAATAAAAAAGAAAAATTACAAATCTTACAAAATAAAATAATGCGAATTTTATTAAAACGAGCCAGAAGAATGAACATAAGATTTATGCAAGGAGAGCTAAAATGGATGTCTGTACGCCAGACACTTGATTACAATACTCTGGTATTCATTTTTAAAATGAAAAAAACCATGCTGCCAGAATATTTAAGAAATCTTATAAATTATGTTGGAGAATCAACAAATTATAATTTAAGATCGGCAAATTTATTTAGGCTTCCACTTTTCCGGAGAAATAACACTCAAAATAATTTGTTTCATAAAGGCTTACAATTATTCAATAATCTTGCAACTGCAGTTAGAAATTTAACTAACATAAATTGTTTTAAAAAACTTTGATCCAGTACCTTTTTTCATAATGAATTTCAAAAGATAGTAAGATAATGTACACAATCAAAATCCTTAAATTTTTTACTAATTTTCTGCATAATTTCATTTCTTATTTTAAAATTGTAAATTAAATTTTATATTAGGATAAAATAGTATATACTATACTAAAAAAATAATAAAAAAAAAAAAAATATATGTTTATGAAATGTTTTGAGAATTTATTTAGGTAGGTCATAAAATCCTAAATTATTTATTTATTTTGACTCATGCTTAACTGAAACAATTTACAAATTTTTACTTAAAACTAACAAAGTATAATAAGAACAAGTAAGAAAACAGTCAGTCAGTGCACCGAATTAGAAATACCCTATTTTGTTTAAATTTAAGAGATATCCATAAGTCATTCTGAAACCATAAAAGCTGTTATTAGTTTGATCGTAAGACATAGCTAACCAAATTAACTTTATAATAATAGGAACATTTTCCAAATACTTTATAAATTTAAAAATTTTACAAATTCTTACTAATTTATCTATTTAAAAATATTAAAAATCAAAAAAACTTGAAATAGGCCGCTGTTAGACTTCAATGTTTTATGTATCACAAAAACTTTTGCAATACATAATTTAAGTTTTGCAAAAGTTTGTATTATGTTTGAGTGGTTAGACAGAAAAATATGAAAACTTAAAAAGTTGATGCATCTGTCAAATTTTATATAGATCCGTTCATAAAATAAATTATAAAAAGTTGAAGCGTTTAAAAATTAAATTAAAATAATAAAATAGTTTATAAAATTGTAAGTAGGCTATTTGAACTAAAGTAGTACATAATACAATTTGGCGGTTAAAAATTTGTCATTTGTAAAGACAATAGATTGTTGAACTGCTATTCTAAAAGATTATTATTAAATATAAATCAAATATAATATTGGATTGGATTAAATATAAATTGAAATAATAAAGGATTAATAAATTTAAATATAAGTATAAATTAATATAATGAATAGAAAAAATAAAAATGTTCGTTTTGGTTTAGCTAGAGCCCTACTTTGCCTCATAGAAGAGGAAATGGACGAACCAGAACAAACATAAGTAATTTTTTGATCTTGAATAATTTTTTTAATATAACTTTTATTTAAGTAAAATTTTAATCTTTTAAATATAAATAATTTATTAATTTAACTTATATGTCTGTAATTTTTTGATCCTGAATAATTTTTTTAGTATAACTTATATGTATGTAATTTTTTGATCTTTAAATAAATAATTTATTAATTTAACTTATATGTAATGTTTTGATTTATATAATCATTTTCTATTATTGATTAAGATAATCAAATAAATAGAGTCAGCACATCATTAATTGTATTAACAAATTTGGTTAATATATTAAAATATTGAATGCGCCAAAAGAAAACAAAACATAAACGTCAGATCAAAATACAAACTATTCCCAATTTAATTTAATGACATTGGGAAATTAGAGGTTTGACAGTAAAATGTTTTGAGATTTTGACAGTAACATGTTTGAGATGACAGAACTGAACTTAAAAAATTGAAGACCTTTCAATTTTTTAAGTTTTGGAAATTTCGTTCGATTCTAACCTATTACATGTTTTAAGTTTTGCAAAGGGTATGAAACATTGACTTAATCATCAGAATGGCGGAAAATAGAGCACAGTACAAAATTTACAATGCTAGACCATTGCTTAACAGAGCAAGAGGTAGGCCTAGAAGCAGATGGGAAAATAACATTGAAGACGATACTAGAAAACCAGGGGAAATAAACTGGAAAACCACCGCGAGAAACAGAGATGAATGGAGGAAGATAGTGAAGAAGGCTAAAACTCACCAGGAGTTTTAACGCTAAAAGATGATGATGATGATGAAACATTGACGAAACATGTACCAAACATTGAAGTCTAACCGCTAAGATAAATGAAAATATATTTATTTCAATTCAATTACAAAAGTGAAAAAATTTGAATTATTAAATTTTGTGATAAAAAGCTAATCAAAGCATAATATATTTAATAATTCAAATTTTTCAATTGCAATTATTTTAAATTTTTAGTTTATGTACCTATCGAAAAGCTTATAAACGCAAAATATGCAATAAATATATTTCTAAAGAACAGTTACAAATTTAGAACTTTTCATATAATTCATTTAATATAAAAATAAATTTTACATAAATGCAGCAAGTACCTTTGAATATAACTTAAGTATTATACACAATGTCTTAATTATATATCACCTTTGGTAATAATTCAATAAAATATATGATATAAAAAAAATTACAAAAAACAATTTTAACGGTTTATTAAAAAAATATTTTGTTTTTAATTTATAAAATACTAGCAGATTTACCCGACGTTGCCCGGGAGCATGCAAATTGCAAAAACGCAAGTTTCGGCCATTTTTTCGGTGTACTTCTTTGGTTAAAAAGAAAGCCTCAAAAAAATTTTTGTGGAGTTTCGCTAACCCGTTGCGGCCCAACAGCTTTTTATAGGTTGTTTCGTTACTTTGCTATAAATTAGAAATGGTTTAATCAATTAATTTCAAATCTTGTATATGTGTTCCTCTTTGAGAATGGAGTTCACTCTATTAACAGACTTGGAAATTGTTAACCCTTGCCACCCGACAATTTTTCCAGAAAAATTTGTAAGGATATTACTTTCAATTTTGCGAAATATTACTTGGTTAAAGTTTCAAAAACAGGTTTGTTGAGTTCCGTTAACTCATTGCGGCACATGCAGATTTCTACAGATTTTTTCATTTGTCAATGTAAATTTTGGTATGCGTACATGTATTTACTTATCATCCCTACGATAATTTAAAAAAAAAAATTTTTGTAAGTAAATTACGTCCAATTTTTGAAGGTGGGTAAAACTTTTTTGAATTTTGGGAATGTTTTAAAAAATGTTTTGTTGAGTTTTTTTAACCGATTGCAAAACAAAAGTTTGCAAAACAGTTTTAACGATTATCTCTAATTTTTCTATACGTTTTTCTTCTGCTTCTTTGTTTTTGTGTTTTTCTTCTGACAATTTGGTGCTCCTTGAATTTTTATTGTTCTTATTTAACTAGCAAATTTTGCACGTACTTGGCCTTGCCCGTCAAACTCTTATATAAATATTTATGGAGTTCCGTTAACCCATTGTACCTCAACAGTTTTTAGGTTTTTTCGTTACTTTGCAATAAATTGGAAATGGTTTAACCGACTGACTTCAAATTTTGTATATGTGTTCCTCTTTCAAAACGGAGTTCACTCTATTAACAGACTTGGAATTTGCTAACCCATACTGATCCGACGATTGTTCAAAAAAAAATTTGTAAGTAAATTACATCCAATTTTTGAAAGTAGGTAAAACTTCTTTGAATTAGGGGAATGTTTAAAAAAATTTTTCGAGTCGAGTCGAGTTCTTTTAATCGATTGCAAAACAAAAACTTTTGCAAAACAGTTTGAACGTTTATCTCTAATTTGTCTGTACGTGGTGCTTCTTGACAATTTGGTGCTCCTTGACGATGGAGTTGAGGATGGTGGGTTTCCAGCGAATAAGGTTAACTGATTAAAATTTTTTTTTTTATTATTATTTAATGAAAAGTTTCAAGTGAAATTTGACAAATTTGTTAAAAAATTGCAAGAATAATTCTATAAAAAGCGTTTTAAAAAAATTTCTTTTTATTACATTTTCAAATTAACATACGTACACGATGTGTAATTTTTGTGTTAACTTTTTTCAATAACATCAACTTAAATTAAAATTCCATTGAGTGGCGTTTCCTCGGTGCGCCGGGTAAAAGGTAGTTTACATATAAGTATTATTATACCCGTTTGACTGTAGGTCAAAAGGGTATACTAATTTTTCCATAATGTCATTATACTATGTCAATAGTAGTTTTCTTGAATTGCCAACGTTTGAATAAAATATAGTCGATGTTTTATAAAACGTTTAAAATCTGCTTTTGAACTTATATTTTGTTTTGTACATAGAGAAGGAAAATGTTACGTTATTTAAATTTAAAGATACTTATTTTATTATTCGGATTCTTTATAAACTTTATTTTTATTATTATAAATATTATCTTATTTACCTTTTGCACTATTTGAGACTATTTAAGGAGAGAAAAAAAATTAGTTTTATTAATTAACTGAACTTTAGGAATAAAGGTTAACTTGCGTTAGTACCAAAAATTTGAAAATTTCATTGAATCCTTGTGCAAAACGCGTAAACAGGTCAAAACCAAATTAACCCTGTGGGTTTTTATAATTAAAATACTGGTACAAAATATCAATAAAATTCTTTTAATCGTTAAAGCAAATAAAATATTTAGAAAAATTCATGGCATCGCCGTGGAAAACGGGTTAATCGAACTTAACTAAAACTTTTTGCAGCCTCTCTTTTAGACTTTAAAATCAACCTCTGAAATTGGATACAAATCGGAAACACAAAATTTTTTGGTAGCCCGCCAGTCCGAAATGCGTTAATTCATTCCAACCAAATTGATACAACTAATTTCGGTTGCTAAGAGGAACTTTTGTGCAAAATTTCAAATCAATCGGTCAAACCCTTTTTACTCAACATCCAAAAAACGAAAAAGTTTAAGATGGCTCTGGAGTCGCAACCTGCTGACTTTAAAAAATGTGACATAGCCTATGTACCCCCCGGGCTCTCAGAATTATTCCTTTAAAATTTTGTGACAATCGGACCAGTGGTTTTCACGTGAATCCTGGACAAACAAACAAACAAACAAATTTTCTCCTTTATATATTAGATTTGACAAAATATGCTTTATGGTAAAATTCTTAGCCTTTTAAAAATATAGAAGTGTTAAATAAAAATGGAAATAGAAAGAACCCATGTGTATCAAATTTAAAGTTTCTATCTTCATGAATTTCGAAGATAAGCTTTTTAGTGTTGGGATTTCTTACGAGGCACCTGAACCACCACTACAATTAAGTCTAAATTTCGGGGACACATAAGAAGTAGGAAATATATTCTTTGCCTTCGAAATTATACTTGCTTGGTCTCAAATTGATCAAAAGCTTCTAGGACCCGAACTCATTGTCCCAACTCGACCAGAACCAATTCCCATCGTACCTTCATTACTAGTAAACTAGAGTTTAAATTTCATCAAAATAGCGGCATTATTTTTTGAGTTATGGTGTTTTTAAGATATATGTTCGTTAGCCATTGAACTTTTCAAAGGTTCCAGAACCCGAAATTATGGTACTATTTTGCCCATATGCAGTCCCCGTCATACTTTCAATACTAGTTAACCCTCGTACACAATGGTAGCGTTCTATCTTAATTTTAAGTTATTAGTTTTATTAATTTCGATGATAAGATTTTAAACCTTGGGGGGGTCTAAGAGGGGTCCTGAACTCAGTATTAATTTTAAAGTTCCAAAATCAGGAAATAGTAAAGAGCACACATGTGCCAAATTTGAAGTTCCTACATTTGTTTGAAGTTACTATCTTTATTAATTTCGAAAATATGCTTTAAGGTCTTCGGAACTGTGTGGCTGGTCCCCGACCCACTGCTCCAATTGGCCCTAAATTTTAAGAACTCCAAGGTAATAGGAAGAGGCATACACATACCAAATTTGGAGGTTCTATCTTCATTGGTTTCGGAATTATGCTCGTTTGGCCTAAATTCGATCAAAAAGTTCTAAGTTCCGAACCCATTGTCCAATGCTCAACGTACGCCTTCGCCACCGTAGTTTCATTACCAGTACAGCACAAATGTCATGACGATAGCGTCTTAAATTGTTAAGTTATCGTAATGTTTATATATATTCATTAGTCCTTAGACTTGATTTCGCCAATCAGCAGTCCGCGCGGTACTTTAAATACTAGTTAACCCTTGTATACAATTGGAACTTTCTATATTAATTTTTTAGTTACTATTTTTAGTAATTTTTATTATAAGATTTTAAACCTTGGGAGGTCTAAGAGGGGTACTGAACTTCTACTCCAATTGATCCCAAATACGGGGGACATGCAAGAAATAGTAAAGGGCACCCTTATGCCAAATTTGAAGCTTCTGGATTTTTTCAAGTTGCTATCTTTATTAATTTTAAGGATATGCTTTAGAGTCTTCGGAAATATGTGTCTGGCCCCCGATCCGCTATTCCAATAAGGCCCAAATTTCAAGGACACTAACGAAATCGAAAGGAACACCGTGATACCAAATTTGGAGGTTCAATCTTCATTGGTTTTGGAATTATGCTCGTTTGGCCTAAAATCGATCAAAAAGTTCTAGGTTCCGAACCCATGATCTAATCACGACCATACGCAGTCCCGCCATTGTTTCATTACTAGTAACCTACAGCACAAATGTAATGAAGATAGCGTCATTAGTTGTTGAGTTATCGTGATTTTTATATATGTTCATTAGCCCTTGGACAGTTTAAAAGGTACAGAATCCGAACCCATGGGCCAATTTCGCCCATTTACAATCCCCGCCGTACTTGCAGTCCTAGTAACCTACCATTAAAATTTCATCAAGATAGCTTCATTATTTTTTTAGTTATCATGCTTACGGACGGACGGACATGGCTACATCTACTCAGGAGGTCACGATGATCACAAATATATATACTTTTCCATATCTAGCTCGCTTCCTTTAGGTGCTTACAAACACTATACCAAAGTTAATATACCCCTTTACCTAATCTATAGGTGTAGGGTGTAAAATTTTAAAAACAGAAAAAATTTCGTCGTTTCCAAAAAAAAATATTTTGTTTTTAATTTATAAAATATAATACATACATAATATGTTTTATAGTAAAACTCTTAGCCTTTTAAAAATATAAAAGTTTTAAATAATTAAAAATTTAATTAGAAATATTAATGTCATTAATACAAAATACTAGCAGATTTACCCGGCGTTGCCCGGAAGCTTGCAAATTGTAAAAACGCAAGTTTTAGCCAATTTTTTGAAATACTACTTTGCTTATAAAAGAAGCCACAAAAAAATATTTGTGGAGTTCCGTTAACCCATCGTGGCCCAACAGCTTTTTATAGGTTTTTCGTTGCTTTGTTATATATTAGAAATGATTTAACCGATTAACTTCAAATTTTGTATGTGTTCTCTTTGAAAATGAAGTTCAATTTACTAACAGACTTGGAAGTTGTTAACCATTGCCGACCCGACGATTGTTCAAAAAAAAATTTGTAAGTAAATTACGTCCAATTTCTGAAAGTTGGTACAACTTCTTTGAATTAGGGGAATGCTTAAAAAAATGTATTTTCGAGTTCTTTTAACCGATTGCGAAACAAAAACTTTAAAAAAGAGTTTGAACGATTATCTCTAATTTTTCTATACATGGTGCTTCTTGACAATTTGGTGCTCCTTGACGATAGAGTTGAGGATGTTAGGTTCCCGGCGAATAATGTTAACTGAATTAAAATGACTATTGGTCAAATGGGGATACTAAGTTTGCCATTATGTCATTATACTATGTCAATAGTAGTTATCTTGAATTGCCAACGCTTGAATAAAATATAGTCGATGGTTTAGAAAAGATTTAAAAATTTGCTTTTCAACTTATATTTTGTTTAGTACTCACCTGAAAGTTGTAATACGCTCTTCCTCGTTTTTTTATGATTTGATGAGAGAAATGTAGGCTTATTTTTTGGAAAAACTGTTTTAAAATACTATGTTTTTAAACATTATATATAAGAAATTGAATTTTTTGATTTTTAGATTTCATTTGAAGAAAACTGAAAATTTCATTGAATCTTTATTCAAAACGCACAAACAGGTCAAAACCAAATTAACCATGTGGGTTTTGATAAAAATGCTGGTACAAAATTTTCAATAAAATACTTTTAATCGTATAAGAAAATAAAATTTATAGAAAAATCGAAAACACAAAATTTTTTGGAAGCCCGCCACATCGAAATGGGTTAAATTATTCCAACCAAATTTATACAACTAATTGCGGTTGCTAAGAGGAACATTTGTGCAAAATTTCAAGTCAATCGGTCAAACCGTTTTGACTCGACATCAAAAACATTGAAAAAGCTTCATTGGCCCTCGTGCCCAAACGGTTTAACGAACCCAACAAAAATTTGTGCCAGCCTTTCTTTTCGACTGCAAAACCACCCTGTAAAATTGGACACAAATCGGAAACAAATAATTTTTTGGAAGCCCGCCGGGCCGAAATGAGTTAATATTTTCGAACCATCTTTATACAACTAATTCCGTTTGCTAAGAGGAAGGTTGCTGCAAAATTTCAAGTCAATCGGTCAAACTGTTTCGGCTCGACATCAAAAACATTGAAAAAGCTTCATTGCGCCCTCGTGCTCAAACGGGTTAACCGAACCCAACAAAAATTTGTGCCAGCCTCTCTTTTTGACTGCAAAACCACCCTGTAAAATTGGACACAAATCGGAAACACAAAATTTTTTGGAAGCCCGCCGGGCCGAAAGGGGTTAATTTATTCCAACCAACTTTATAACATTAATTCCGTTTAATAAGAAGAACATTCGTGAAAAATTTCAAGTTAATCGGTCAAACCGTTTCGACTCGACATCAAAAAAACGAAAAAGCTTAAAACGGCTCTGGAGCCGCAACCTGTTGACTTATAAAAATGCGACATAGCCTATGTCACCCCTCGGGCTCCCAGAATTATTCCTTTAAAATTTTGTGACAATCGGACCGGTGGTTTTCACGTGAATCCTGGACAAACAAACAAACAAACAAACAAATTTTCTTCTTTATATATTAGATTATCTTAAAAAATCCAAGTAAACTTACATTTAGACACATTATACTATAATTTATACATATACATATATTGCATATTAATACAAATTAATAAAATCATTTCGGAACCGTTAGATTTGTATTACGCAGATTATGCTTCGATTCTAATATGCACATACAGAAAAAGTAAACAAAAACAAATGACTGATAAATTTTTGTTGTTGCATTTTAAAAATTTCAAGATGAATAAGTTACGTATTTTACTTTTAGAATGTTTCGTATTTAATAAAATGTTGGGGTCGCTTCAAGCGGAAATTTTTTTTTAATTTCAATCTAAAATTTTTTTTTATTAAGTGCCTACTTATATAAATTTTAGATTAATGAACCAAAAATGTACGGGCTGACTTAAGAAAAACCCTAAAATTTTTTTATATGAAACTGATCTTCTGTATAATTATAGTGAGTATTTTAGTATTTAAAGTTACAAATTTTTAAAGAAACTGTCCAAATAAATTAATTTTATTTGTAATTTTTCTTATTATTCCTTCTGAATATAAAAGAAAAATAAAAAATTTTTACCTTTTAGAAAAATTTAACTCACATCCATTTACACACGAAGCCAATTTGCTAACCACTGAACCTTACGAATTTGTGATCAGATTGTGGCCAGCTGACAGAATGGTCTAACTGACAGAATGAAAAATAAACCCATAGACATAAGGTAATTCATATAAAAGTATATAATAAAGCAAATTACATATTTTTTGCCGATACTAATTTAAATTTATTTAATAATTCTAATACCGTACTCTTCTAATATATAAAGAAGAAAATTTGTATGTTTGTTTGTTTGTCCAGGATTCACGTGAAAACCTGGTCCTATTGCCGTAAAAATTTTATAGGAATAATTCTGAAAGCACGGGGGTTTTTTTTATGTCGAGTCAAAACAGTTTGACCGATTGACTTTTCTTACAAATGTTCCTCTTAGCAACCGGAATTAGTTGTATAAATTTGGTTGTAATATATTAACCCTTTTCGGCCTGGCGGGCTTCCATAAAATTTTGTGTTTCCGATTTGTGTCCAATTTTACAGGGTAATTTCGCAGTCGAAAAGAGAGGCTAACACTAATTTTTTTTGACGGTATGACCGATTGACTTGAACTTTTTCACAAATGTTTTCCTTATCAACCGGAATTAGTTGTAGTTAACCTTTATTCCAAAAGCTCAGTTAATTAATAAAACTAATTTTTTTGCTCTACTTAAAAAGTCTCAAATAGTGCAAAAGCTAAATGAAATAATAAAAATAATGCTTATAAAAAATCAGAATAATAATAACTTAAAATTTAAATAGCATAACATTTTCCTTCTATACATTTTTTTCGAAAGACTTTGTTTTTTATCTACTTTACAGTTGTTGTTTTTTAAAAATAGATTTCAGTGTAAAATGGAGTTTTTTCAAAAACAAAGTAAAAATCAAAAAACAATTTCGTATATATTATTTATATAACAAGTATTTTAAAACAGTTTTTCTTTTAAAATTATAATAAAACGAGGAAGATTATAGTTGCCCTTGTTAACTTTTAGATACCCGTGCGTACACTATTAAGTATTAAATAAATAAGAATTTCATATATTGCAATTGAACTGTTTGACAGAAAAATCAAAATATTTGTTTTTTTATATTTAATTACAAAAAGAATATTAATAAAAAAAAAATTAATTAAAAAAAAAGATGGATTTAAAAAAAAAATATGCTCTGAACGAGATTCGAACCCACACTTTTCAATTAAAAGGTCGACGTCCTAACCACTAAGCCACCGATTTTTTGTTTATCTCAATTTTTTAAAATTCTTATGCTTGCTATAGTATCAAATGTTTGTTTTGAATAACTGTTTTGATTTTTTTTAAAAATGTATTAAAAAACAAGTGTTGAAAAAAACCAAGGGTTTTTAAAAAAGCACATTTTCAAAATAGTATATTGTTTCATACTGAGTATTTATCGGAATATAATGTTGAAGCTTCAATGTTAACTTTTAATTTAGGAAATATATACGTTGGTGACTAATTGCTACTTACTTATAAAAACGGTAAATTTTTTTAATTTTTAAGTCCTAATAGTCCCTCTATGGGAAAGGTTGCCCATTTTCTCAAGGATCTAATCCTCACTACTTCCCTTTCCCAAACTTTTTTTGGTTTAAGGAATTAATTTGTGAATTCTACCAAGATTTGGAATTTTATTTAGAATTTTACTATACAAGCCAAAATGGTTAAAACTGACAGACACTTTCTTCAATTTAAAGAACCGATTTTAAATTTAAGAAAATCTTTTAACATATGTTAAAGTATAATGTTGAAACTTCAAATTTTGTATATTAACAAAAAAAACTTTGAACGGGTATTCAAGTTACAGGTGTTTAAAAATAGCAAAATTTCAGTTTTCGAGCCCTTATAGCTGCTAAACAGGGAACGTGAGCAAAAAATTTTGTTAACCGACTCCTACTAATTTCTAATGATCGAACTTTTCCTAAAATTTCAAGACTCTAGCTTAAACCGTTTAGAAGATATGTACGGCTAAAAATTTTGCAAAAATTGAGTTTTGCATAATTGTAAATTTTGGTACCGTATGGCAACCTTAAACATTTGTCTTTTAAAAATTTATAAAGTTTCTTTTGCCGTTTTCAGATTCAAAATACACTTAATTAAACTTTTGTTATAACAATTTGAATATAGGGCTTTTTCCAAGTTTGGGGGGCTGCAGCTCCGTAACGGGTGGGGCTACAGAAAAAAGTTCTTTTACGAAATTGTTTTTTTTTGTAATACCTACTCGTGGTTAAAATTTCTTTTCTCTATTTCAAACGATGTAAAAGTTTTTATAAACATAATGACGGACAGACGGACGGACAGAGTGAAACTATATAGGCACATTTTTACAAAATTTTTTGAAAATGTGCTAAAAATGAATAATTTATAAATGAAAGTTTTAAGATGAATTTAAAAAAAAAAAAAATTTTGCCCCAGCCTGGACTTGAACCAAAACGTTTTGACTACTAGTCCCATGTCCTAACCACTACACCATAGAACAAAAACGAATTTACCTACACAACGAGTTTTTATTTATCTTAATTTTTTTTTTTAAATAATTGTAGTTGCTATGGTATCAATTGTTTGTATTAAATAACAGTTTTGAATTTTTTTATAAAAATATTAAGAAAAAGAATAATTTTTAATATAAATGAGAGTTTTTTGTCAAATTTTCTATAAAATAAAATTTTTCGTACATAAAATAAATACATATATTTTATTAAAAAGAAAATAGAAGAAAATAGATAACAAAAAATAAATTTAAAATAAAAAAAACTTTTTCCTTAGCCTGAATTCGAACCGAGACATTTCGGCTGCAAGTAACATGTCCTAACCACTACACCATGAATCGATTAATAGTTTAACTACATTTTGTTTATTTTTATATATTTTATATATTTAACTAAATAGAAAAGTTATTATTTTTGAAAATATTCATATAATTTCGAAAAATTTGTATGGCAGCTACCCGAAGCCTTTCTCCGATTTTAACCAAAAACAATAGGGAACCTACAAATTGTCTAAAAATTACTAGAGTTTCAGAACTCTAGCTCTTATAGTTTTTGAGTTATCGTGCTGACGGACGGACGGACGGACCAACACACATAGCTAGATCGATTCACTTTTCGATGCTGATTCGATACGTACCCTTGACACTATATCTAGCTCGTCTATTTCGATGCGTTACAAACGGAGGAGTAAGTTTAATATACCCGATGTTCATGTATGTATGCACTGGTATAAAAAGAGGGAGAACTTACTTAAACTTCAAGTAAGCACAAAACAATATATAAGTTGAAAAGCAGGTTTTTAAACCTTTTCTAAACCATCGACTATATTTTATTCACACGTTGGCAATTCAAGGAAACTACTATTGACATAGTATAAAGACATAATGGCAAATTTAGTATACCCTTTTGACTTATTTTTGAAAAAAGTGAACACAAATATTGCAGATGGTGTACATGTTAATTTTAAAATGTAATAAAGAGATTTTTTAAAACGCTTTTTTTATTTAATTATTCTTGCATTTTTTCAACAACTTTATCAAATTTCACTTGAAACTTTTCATAATTATTAAATAATAATAAAAATAAAAATTTTAATTTAGTTAACACTATTCGCCGGAAGCCGACCATCCTCAACTCTATCGTCAAGCAGCACCAAATTGTCAAGAAGCACCACGTACAGACAAATTAGAGATAATCGTTAAAACTATTTTGCAAACAGCTTTTTAAAGTTTTTGTTTCGCAATCGGTTAAAAAAACTCGACAAAATATTTTTTTAAACATTTCCCTAATTCAAAGAAGTTTTACCAACTTTCAAAAATAAGACGTAATTTACTAACAAATTTTTTATTGAACAATCATCGGGTTGGCATGGGCTAACAACTTCCAAGTCTGTTCATAGCGTGAACACCATTCTCAAAGAGAAACACATATACAAAATTTGAAGTTAATATGTTAAACCATTTTCAATTTATAGCAAAGTAACGAAAAAACCTATAAAAAACTGTTGGGTCACAATGGGTTAACGGGACTCCACAAATATATTTGAAGCTTTCTTTTTAACCAAAGTAGAACTTCAAAAAATTGGCTGAAACTTGCAATTTTACAATTTGCACGCTCCGGGGCAACGCTGGGTAAATCTGCTAGTCTAATAAATAAAGAAGAAAATTTGTTTATTTGCCCAGGATTCACGGGAAAACCACTAGTCCGATTGTTAAAAAATTTTTAGAGGAATAATTCTGAGAGCCCGGGGGGCTATAGGCTATATCACATTTTATAGGCTATATCACATAGGCTATATCACATTTTTATAAGTCAACAGGTTGCGGCTCCACAACCGTTTTAAGCTTTTTCGGAATTAGTTGTATAAATTTGGTTGGAATGATATACCCCATTTCGGCTTGGCTGGCTTCCAAAAATTTTTTTGTTTCCGATTTGTGTCCAATTTTACAGCTTGATTTTGCAGTCCAAAAGAGAGTCTGGAAAAAATTTTAGTTAAGTTCGTTTAACCCAATTTCCATGACGACGCCGTGAATTTTTCTATAAAGTTTATTTGCTTAAACGATTAAATGAATTTTATTGAAAATTTTGTGCCACCATTTTAATTATAAAAGCCCAGCGGGTTGATTTGGTTTTGCCTGTTTATGCGTTTTGCAAAAAGATTCAATGAAATTTTTAAATTTTGGTACTAACGCAAGTTAACCTTTATTCCGAAAGCTCACTTAATTATTAAGACTAATTTTTATGCTCTCCTCAAAAAGTCCAAAAGCTGATTTAGATATTATTAATAATAATTAAAATAAAGCTGATAAAGAATCCGAATAATAATATCCTTAAATTTAAATAACATAACATTTTCCTTCTCTACATTTTTTCGTAAGTCTTTGTTTTTTATTTACTTTGCAGTTGATGTTCTTAAAAAATAGATGTCAGTGTGAAATTGCAGTTTTTCTTTAAATAAAATTTAAAAATCAAAAATTTCAAATTTCGTATATATTATGATTAAATACATAGTATTTTAAAACAATTAAGGGCCTTACCTAAATGACGACGTACGGCGTATATTTTCTGTCAAAATAATTTTAAATACATAAAATTATATGGGAGCTCCCGAAATACACGATGTACCATACGTCGGGTTTTTAAAATTTAAAAATTGACAAAGCGTATACAATTTTGTTATTGTTTTTTGTTATGTTGTTATGATGACGTTTTGTTGATATTTAGTAAATAAAAAGATAATAGATTGTTTTAAAAAGATAATCAAAGCATAATATATTTAATAATCCAAATTTTTCAAAATTGCAATTATTTTAAATGGTTAGTTTATATACCTAATAGAAAAGCTTATAAACGCAAAATATCCAATAAATGTATTTCTAAAATACAATTACAAATTTAGACCCTTTCATATAATTCATTTAAATATTCAAATAAATTTTACATAAATGCAGCAAGTACCTTTGAACATAGCTGAACCACTACAATTAAGTCTAGATTTCGGAGACACATAGGACATAGGAAATATATTTTTTGGCTTTGAAATTAAACTCGACCAGAACCATTTCCCATGGTACTTTCATTACTAGTAACCTAGAGTTTAAATTTCATCAAAATACCGGCATTATTTTTTGAGTTATGGTGTTTTTAAGATATATGTTTTTTAGTCCTTGAACTTGTCAAGGGTTCCAGAACCCGAAACCCTGGTACGATTTCGCCCATATGCAGTCCCGTCATACTTTCAATACTAGTTAACCCTTATATACACTTGGAACGTTCTATCTTAGTTTTAAGTTACTAGTTTTATTAATTTCGATGATAAGCTTTTACACATTTGGGGGGTCTAAGAGAGGTCCTGAACCACCAGTCCAAATGATCCCAAATTAGGGGGGGGCACGGAAGAAATAGTAAAGAACACCCTGGGCCAAATTTGAAGCTTCTACATTTGTTTCAAGTTACTATTTTTATTAATTTCGAAAATATGCTTTAAGGTCCTCGGAACTGAGTGGCTGATCCCCGACCCACTAGTCCAATGGGGCCCAAATTTCAAAGACACTTACGCAATAGGAAGGGACACCCTAATACCAAATTTGGAGGTTATATCTTCATTGGTTTCGGAATTATGCTAGTTTGGCCTAAATTCGATCAAAAAGTTCTCAGTTCCGAACCCATTGTCCAATCCACACCGTACGTAATCACCACCGTAGTTTCATTACCAATAACCTACAGCACAAATTTCATGAAGATAGCCTCATTAGTTGTTGAGTTATCGTGATTTTTAATATATGTTCGTTATCCCTGACACCGACTAAAAGGTCCAAAATCCGAACCGTTGGGCTGATTTCGCCCTTATACAGCCCGCGTTTTACGTATATTACTAGTTAACCCTTGTTCACAATTTGAACGGTCTATCTTAATTTTAAGTAACTATTTTTAGTAATTTCGATTATAAGCTTTTAAAAATTGGGAGGTTGGAGAGGTGCAATTGATCCCAAATTAAGGGCACACGTAAGAGATAGTAAATAACACCCTTGTGGCAAATTGGAAGCTTCTACATTTTTTCAAGTTGTTATCTTTATTAATTTAAAAGATATGCTTTAAGGTCTTCGGAAATGTGTGGCTGGTCCCCGACCCAGTACTCCAATGGGACCCAAATTCCCAAGACACTTAGGAAATAGGAAGGGACACCCTGATACCAAATTTGGAGGTTCTATCTTCATTGGTTTCGGAATTATGCTCGTTTGGCCTAAATTCGATCAAAAAGTTCTAGGTTCCGAAACCATGGTCCAATCCCGACCTTACGCAAGCCCCGAAGTAATTTCATTACTATTAAACTACAGCACAAATTTGATGAAGATAGCGTCATTAGTTGTTGAGTTATCGTGATTTTTTATATATGTTCGTTAGCCTTCGATCGATTAAAAGGTCCAGAATCCGAACCCATTGGCCGATTTCGCCCATATGCAATCCCCGCCGTACTTTCAGTCCTAGTAATCTACAGTTAAAATTTCATCAAGATAGCTCCATTATTTTTTGAGTTATCGTGCCTACGGACGGACGGACGGACGGACATGGCTATATCGACTCAGGCGGTCACGCTGATCATAAATATATATACTTTTACATATCTAGCTCGCTTCCTTTAGGTGGTTACAAACACCATACCAAAGTTAATATACCCCTTTACCTATTCTATAGGTGTAGGGTATAATAATACCAAAATTAAAAACGGTATTTTTTATATGAAATCAATATTCAAAATAGATTTTTTGACAAATTAAAAATGGTACGCACGTATTTATTTCGGGATACGTCAACGTATCGACGTACGGCGTATTGTACGTCATACGTCATACGCTTTTGATTAAGTAAGGCCCTTAAGAAACAGTCAGTCGGTGCAACAAACTTAGAAATACCTTACACCTATTTGGTTCGAATTTAATGGGAAGTCCATAAGTCATTTTAAAACAATAGAAGCTGTTACTAGTTTGGCCGTAAAACATAGCTAACCAAATTAACTTTATAATACTAAAAACATTTTCTAATTAGACTATCTATAAAAAAATTTTACAAATTCTAACTAAATTATCGATTTGAAAATATCAAAAGACAAAAAAACTTTAATTAAATGAAAATATATTTATTTCAATTCAATTACAAAAGTAAAAAAATTTGAATTATTAATTTTGTGATAAAAATTTAGTATATTTAATAATTAAAATTTTTCAAAATTGCAATTATTATAAATTGCTAGTTTATGTACGTTTCGAAAAGGTTATGCAAAATATGAAATAAATGTATTTCTCAAATATAATTACAAAATTAGAACTTTTCAATTTAATCGTTTATTAAAAAAATATTTTGTTTTTAATTTATAAAATATTATACAAAATATGTTTTATGGTAAAATTCTTAGCCTTTCAAAAATATAAAAGTGTTAAATATAAACGGAAATAGGAAAGAACCCTCGTGTATCAAATTTAAAGTTTCTATCTTCTTTAATTTCGAAGATAAGCTTTTTAGTTTTGGGATTTCTTAGGAGGAATCTGAACCAACACTACAGTTAAGTCTAAATTTCGGGGACACATAAGAAATAGGAAATATATTCTTTGGCTTCGAAATTATACTCGTTTGGCCTTAGATCGATCAAAAGCTTCTAGAATCCGAACTCATTGACCAAACTCGTCCAGAACCATTTCTCATGGCACTTTTATTACTAGTAACCTGAGGTTTAAATTTCATCAAAATAGCGGCATTATTTTTTGAGTTATACTGCTTTTAAGATATATGTTCGTTATCCTTTGAACTTTCAAAGGTTCCGGAACCCGAAACCATGGTACAATTTCGCCCATATGCAGTCCCCGTCATACTTTCAATACTAGTTAACTTTTGAACACAATTGGAACGTTCTATCTTAATTTTAAGTTATCGTTTAAGAGATTATCGTTAAACTATTTTTTAAAATTTTTGTTTCGTAATCGGTTAAAAGAATTCGACAAAACATTTTTTAAAAATTCTTCTGATTCAAAGAAATTTTACCTACTTTCAAAAATTTTACGTAATTTACTTACAAAAATTTTTTTTTTTAATAATAGTAGAAGTAGAGATATATACATGTATTCATACAAAATTTAAAGTCAATTGGTCAAACCGTTTCAGTTTAAGAATAAAGTAACGAAAAAAATTGTAATAAGCTGCTTTGCCGCAATGGGTTAATGGAACTCAACAGACCTGTTTTAGAGTTCTTGATTTTAGGACTTTAACCCAGCAATATTTCGAAAAATTGGACGTAGTATTCTTCCAAAAATTTTTTTTTTTGGACAATTGTCGGGCCGCAATGGGTTAACGGAACTCCACAAATATATTTTTGAGACTTACTTTTTAACCAAAACAGTATTTCGAAAAATTGGCCCGAAACTTGCGTTTTTACAATTTGCACGCTCCCTGGCAACGCTGGTAAGTCTGCTAGTCCATTATATACATTATTTCTTATACCAGTTACTAAAACGGAGATTTATTAAATTATTGTGAAGTTAAACAGAAATGCAGCCCCAGGATTAGATAAAATGACTGTAAAGGATTTACGAGAATTAGTGAATATATTAAAAAAACTTTGGCCACATTGATGAATAAATGCCTTGAAGAAGGAGTATTCCCTGATTCGTTAAAAAAAGGGTACATAGTGCCAATGAATAAAAATGGATCTAAAGATGAATGTGGTAATTATAGACCAATTTCCATCTTGAACTCAATATCCAAAGTGTATGAAAAAGTAATTAATATAATAATAAGAAATTTTATTTCAAAAACGATTGGTTTTCATCCAAATCAATATCGTTTACTAGTGAACAGCGGTACAGAATCCGGAATAACAGCTACATTAAAGTATATTTATGATGCACTTGATGAAGGTTATTTCGTCGGTGCTGTATTTATTGATCTTACGAAAGCTTTTATAAGAGATACTAGGAAACTCTTATTAAGCAGTTACTTAACAAATAGAACTCAGCGTGTTTAGCGATGAACTTATTATTAAAACAGGTGTCCTACAAGGCTCATTGGTATTTTAATGAATAAAGCACTTAAAATTCTTTACAAATATAATTACCGAACCAGTTCTAAGAATTTATATAAAAAAACAAATGAATTAGACATTAACCAATTATTCTATTTTGACGAGGGTAAATACATTTATAAAGTTATAAAAAGTAAAATGAAATTTAAATTTAATAAATAGAGAAAATGTTCATAAATATAATACAGAAATAAAAAAAATATTGTACTACGTAACGCTAGACCCACAAAGAAACAAAAAAGTTTAAAATGTAGTGCTATTAAAGTTTTTAATTCATTAACACTAAACATTAGGAAAAGTCAAACTTTGGATATATTTAATAGAAAACTTAAAAATATATATAAAAAACTTTAGAAAATAAAAACTGGAAATAAGTAAAAGTAGAGAATTCAAAAGAATTATTTTTAAACTAAAATTAATTGTACTTGTATAATTTATTGTAATTAATTAGATAATTTCTTATACATAATTTTATATATATTGCAAAATTATCTGAAATTAAATCAAATAAAAAAAAATAAAAATATAAGAATTATATTTATTTTCGTTGAAATATGACCTGTTCCAGGTTACCGGTACAAAAAAGATTAATTTCAGATTAAAATATGTGGATTAGAATTGGCTAACTCTTACTTTTTATATTTATGATATGGAATTTTGAGCATTTCTTTAAATAAATAAGTATTATAAGCAACTCCTTTTAATGTAAACTTAAAACAATGATGCTTTGATTAGCTTGCTATCACAAAACTTAATAATTCAAATTTTTCAATATTGATATTATTTTAAATTCCTAGTAAATATTATTAAAACCTATTGGAAAAGCTTATATAGCAGGTATTAAATATAGCCTAGATCAGCCCAAGGGTTCAGAATCTTGGACTTTAATCGGTTCAAGGGCTTAAGAACATATATCCAAAATCACGAGTATTCAACAACAAATGACGCTATCTTGATGAAATATGTATTGTGGGTTACTAGTAATGAAAATACGGTGGGGACTGCGAACGGTCGATATTAAACCATGGGTTCGGATCCTTGAAGTTTTGATCAAATTGAGACCAAAGGAGCACAATTGCGGATGCAATGAAGATAGAAACTCCAAATTTTGTGCAAGTGCTTTCGAAATCAATATCAATAAAAAACCTGAAATTTGTAACAAGAGTGTTCTTTTCTATTTGCTTTCTTATTTAACACTTTTATATTTGTTATTGGCTTAGAAGGTAATTATAGTTTAATACAATGTGAGATAGTTATTGTAGGTGATTTCAATGTCCACAAAAAAAAGTAGCTCAATTTTTCTAGTCGCAATTCTCCGGAAGGCAAGCAAGTTAAATTATTTAGAAATTTATTTCTCAACTTGTAAAAAGTTCAACTAGAATTCCTGACCATGACAATCAAAACGAAGATCTCTTGGACTTATGACCACAAATCCAGAAAAATATAACATTTCTGTTAATACGCCAATAGGGGGTTTCGATCATTGCCTTATTAAATCTAGCTTCCATATAAGCTCATCATCCAGCCGAAACACGATCCCTAAGAGACTTGTCTGGCACTACAACCTGGCTGACTGGGAACACCTGAACAGTTTTTTAGGGCGTTTCGATTGGACAATGTGTCTTTGCCACAGAAACATTGACTATGCTGCAAATGCCATTAGTAAAACAATTATGCTAGGCATGAAACTATTCATTCCTAGTTCATACAAAACAATTAAACTTAAATCCAAGCCATGGTTTAATGACATTTGCAAAAGGGAAATCGCTTCTAAAGAGGAACATTTAAAAAAGTATAAAGCTAATGTATCAGAGTCTTCACTTGCTATAAAGTGGCCAGAAATAATTGCAAGAGAATTTTCAACCAGCAAAAATTTCTCTACAATCAATCTCCCGCATTGCAATCGTTCATTTTTGACTTTTACAAAAAATGTGAAGAGTAATTTTTGCGAAACTTCGTTTTCACCACTGCTTCATAACAACAGTTCTATCATCTCAGATTCAGTTGGTAAAGGTAATTTGTTCGCAAAATACTTTGCAGCTAATTCCACACTCCCTCCTAGTTCACAAAAACCTCCAGTATTCCCTTCAGTTGATCCCTAAAGGGTTAAAATTCTTCAAAGGGTTTACTTTAGGTCTCGTACGGTAGTGAAAGTTCTAAAGAATCTGAATGTTAATAAGTTCACAGGTCCTGACGGAATTCCACCCTCAATCCAATCCACAGTTTCGCCGATGACAGTTTTGTGGTAGAATCCTACGACTTTCTAAATAAGCCAAATGCCACTACTGCCGCAATCAGTTTAAAGAAAAATCTGATGAGTAGACTTAGAAAAAGTATCTGATTGGGGTAAAGCTAACAGAGTTGAGTTTAACACTTCCAATACTCAAAGCTGTCGCATCTCTTGAAAAAGAGATCAAATAACCAATATTCTGAGATTCCAGGGAGAAATCATACAGCGGACTGAAAGTTTAAAAATCCTTCATGCAGCTTAACCAAAAAATATTATTGAATGAACATGTTTTCGATCTAGTTAATAACGCTGCCAAATGTTTGGGTTTTCTTTCTCGCTGTAAAGCGTATTTTTCTCCCAGAGATCTGTCCAATATCTATAAAGCCTAAATACGACCTAAGATGGAGTATAACTCTCACATTTGGGCTGGCGCTCCCCAAACTTCACTAAGTCACCTGGACAAAATTTAAAATAGCGCCTTACCGTAATTGGCTACTCTTCCGTCCAGGTTTCAGTCCTTTTAGCACTCGTCGTAATATTGAATTAAATTCAATATTGGCTCCCTTTAAACATTTCCAACATAACACCAGAGAGGCCCCAAGTGCTCACTTCTACTCAGTGGAAATCCCTATGTGGCTCAAAACTGGTTATGGAAACTCATTTATTGTGAGAATTACTGGAATATAGAAAATGCGTCCATCCAATGTGTTCCTTTCGGATAGAAATAGACTTTATACAATTTGCAATGTTTTAAAAAGAACTTAACTAAGTTCGTTTCTAACTTACCACCCAACTCTCCTCTTCTATACCATTTTCCTTCTAACTCCTTAGCTCCATAGCCAAGCTTACATATCTATTTTTTAGCTATGTATAAAGGAAATCGTTTTCCTAGAGTTTGACTAGCGTGTAAAAAAAATAAAAATATAAAATATAAACATCTTAGGTTTTATCTAATATATAAAAGAGAAAATTTGTTTGTTTGTTTGTTTCGTGAAAACCACTGGTCAGATTGTCAAAAAATTTTAAAGGAATAATTCTGAGAGCCCGGGGGGTGCCATAGACTATGTCATATTTTTATAAGTCAACACGTTGCGGCTCCAGAATCGTTTTAAGCTTTTTCGTTTTGTTTATGTTGAGTCAAAACGGTTTGACCGATTGACTTAAAATTCTGCACAAATGTTCCTCTTAGCAACCGGAATTCTTGTATAAATTTGGTTGGAATAAATTTACCCATTTCGGCCTGGCAGGCTTCCAAAAAAATTAGGTTTCCGATTTGTGTCCAATTTTGCAGGATGATTTCGCAGTCCAAAAGAGAGGCACTTTTTGCAGCACTTTTTTAGATAGGTTCGATTAACCCGTTTTCTCTGACGACGCCGTGAAGTTTTCTATAAATTTTATTTTCTTAAACGATTAAAAGAATTTTATTGAAAATTTTGTATTAGCATTTTAGTTATAAGAACCTACAGGGTTAATTTGGTTTTGACCTGTTTACGCGTTTTGCACAAAGATTCATTGAAATTTTCAAATTTTTGGTATGAACGCAAGTTAACCTTTATTCCAAAAGCTCACTTAATTAATAAGACTACATTTTTTGCTCTCCTTAAATAGTCTCAAATATTGCAAAAGCTAAATGAGATAATATTAATAATAATAAAAATAAAGCTAATAAAGAATCCAGATAATAATGATACCTTCTCTACATTTTTTCGTAAGTCTTTGTTTTTTATCTACTGTGCAGTACTTGTTTTTTAAAAATTGATTTCAGTGTGAAATTGCAGTTTTCTTCAAATTAAATCTAAAAATCAAAAAATTCAATTTCGTTTATATTATGCTTAAATACATAGTATTTTAAAAAAGTTTTTCCAAAAAAGAAACCTACGTTTTTCTCACAAAATCATAAAAAAATGGGGAAGACCGTAGTAGAACTTTCAGGTAAGTGCTAAGCAAAATAAAAGTTGAAAAGCAGATTTTTAAACCTTTTCAAAACCATTGACTATATTTTATTCAAACGTTGGAAATTCAAGAAACTTCTATTGACATATTATAATAACATAATATCAAATTTAGTATCCCTTTTTGACCTATAGTCATTTTTTTCAGTCAACATTATTCGCCGGGAACCCATCCGTCTTCAACTCTATGGTCAAGGAGCACCAAACTGTAAATAAGAATCACGTATAGAAAAATTAAAGATAACTGTTTTTTAAAGTTTTTGTTTCGCCATCGGTTAAAAAGTTGTACATACCTACTTTTAAAAATTGAACGTAATTTATTTACAAATTTTTTTTTGTAAAATCGTCTGTTAATAGAGTGAAAACCATTCTCAAAGAGGAACACATATACAAAATTTGAAGTTAATTGGTTCAATCATTTCTAATATACAGCAAAGCAACGAAAAAACCTATAAAAAGCTGTTGGGCCATAGCAATTTCACACTGAAATTTATTTTTAAAGAACAACAACTCCAAAGTCGATAAAAACAAAGACTCACGAAAAAATGTGGAATGTGGTACATTTATCAAAACAAATTAGTTGATTTATATTAAGTACATTAGTTGCTATGTATAATTCCCTAGTACTAGTTTTAGGATTTATTTTAAATAAAATTTTTAATGCCTTATTCATTACGTTCCAATCGAATTTTCGTGAAATTTTGAGCAGTAACTCCAGCTGCATATATTATATCTAATTCTTGATAAGATATGACCATTGTAAACAAGCTTAGCTGCATGATTCGGAATGCCATCAGTTATTTTAATAGCCGTACATATAGGGATAATTTGTTCTTAATTTTTTAAATGTGTTTGTCCCATCTTAAATTTTCGTCAATTATCATTCCTAAATATTTAACGCTATCCACTCTTTGAATTATCTTATTTTTTATCTTCATATTTTTTTTCTGGGTTTTGAATATTATGTAATTAGATTTTTTAGCATTTATTCTTAGTTCATTATACTCTTACCAATTACTAACGTTTCGAGGTCCTTATTTAGTACACAGTCCAATTCTTTCATTGTTTTAGCTTCTGCAATCAGATTGGTGTCATCTTCATAAACATTGTAATTTGACATGATATTATGTTTTAGTATATTCATTATATATAGTAAGTACAAAAGCAGCCCAAGAAGAGACCCTTGCGGTACACCTGCTTTTATTAATAGTTCATCGCCCAAAAATTTGGTTAATTTTAACGCATTGGGTCTTTTTTGTTAAAAAACTTTTTAATAAAAGATAACTATTTCCTCTTATTCCATTTTCTCTAAAAAATTAAGAAATCTGGAATGATTTACCAAGTTAAATGCTTTTGTTAAATCAATAAATACCGCAGTTAGAATACACTTACTTATTTCATTAAAAAATTTATTAATAGTATCTGCCGTCTTTCATTAATTGTTTTCTCGCCATTTTTCTTTTAAACGTAGGTAATACTTTCAGTTTTTTGGTCATTATTATTTTTTTTATATTATTATTTAATAATTTCATAGTTTTTTAGAGTCATTCCCTGCTTTTTGAATACTTTTAATAATATGTTTATTTTTAGTTTCCTTAATTAATGTTTCTACTTTCTTTTTGAATAGCATGTATTTTATTCTTTTTTCAATATTGTTTGGATCTTTTGTGTGCGTCATATAGGGATTTTCTGATTTTAAGTTTTTCAAATATCATGGGTGTAATCCAGCTATTTTTTCTAGTTCTGACAGTGACTGTTTTAGTACACAATTCTTTCGCTTCCTCTATTGTTTTAACTGGTGTATCAATATCCATAATGTTTGTATTTTCTACTTTATTTTTACGATGTTACGCATTTGAATGTAGTCTATTTTATTTATAGTATAGTTTTGCATAGGTGTTTTCTTACGGCTATTTGGTGATCAGATAAACTTTTATCCTTTATTGTGAAAGAAACCTGATATTTTTCATTGAATTTGTTATTATATGATCTATTAGAGTTTTAGATTGAGCTGTATCTCTTGCCTCTTATTATATTATATCCAGAAGTACCTATCATATCTTTGTATCTTATTAGTAGGTTAGTATTATCAAACAAATTTAAGTTAGTATCAGGAAAAAATATGTGATTTGAATTATCTTTCATTTTAGTTTCTAAGTATTCTATAAATAAATTGCTGTTTTCCGCTGGAGCTTTATAGAATGTTGCAATTTTTACTCTTGGTTGAGAGTTTAGGATTTCAATTACCATATAATTATATCTTTCATCCTTAAATACTACATTAAAGGGTATGTTATCCTTTACAAAAATTGCTCTACCTCCTCGCCTTTTTTCTTTTCTGTGGTTTATAACTAACTTCTGTGGTTTAGCTTTAAAATTTTGAATATTATGTATATCAATTTCGTTTTGAATTTTCGATATTATATACCTCTGTAAGTACTACTATATCAATATCCTTGAGTCCTGAGATTAAAACTTCTAATTCTAATATTTTATTTATTACGCTACAGATATTTAAGTATAAAATGTTTAGATTCCCTATTTGTTTTCTTATATTTGGGTGATTGATCATTATCGAATGCTTATCATATAATTTTGCCAGTTTTCTCTTATTTTTTGAAGATACTCTCGATATTTATTATCAATGTGGTTTCTATACGCTTTTATATCCTTTATAACATCCTCTTGAGAGACTCCAATATTTTGATGATATTTATAATATATTTTACGTAGTTCTTTATAATCTGTTGGTAGTGCTTCTTAATCGATTAGTACTTATATTTAGATTATAGAAATATATATTAATAGATATTTGTTTGTCATACCATTATAACAAATATCAGCTTGATCATAAAAATATGATAAATATATTCTTACTTTGCTATATATTCTGTGATCTCTTAATTTGTATGGCACGTATACGATATCACTATATTTCTATTATAACTAGTGATTTTATCATTACTGGAAATTTTTTTATTATGATCAATTTCAATTTTAGTGCCTTTTCTTAACCAAAATTTTGGAAGATAATAAATTATGCTACTATTTTTTTATACCCTAAACCTATAGAATAGGTAAAGGGGTATATTAACTTTGGTATGGTGTTTGTAACCACCTAAAGGAAGCGAGCTAGATATGGAAAAGTATATATATTTGTGATCAGCGTGACCGCCTTAGTCGATATAGCCATGTCCGTCCGTCCGTCCGTCCGTCCGTAGGCACGATAACTCAAAAAATAATGGAGCTATCTTGATGAAATTTTAACTGTAGGTTACTAGGACTGAAAGTACGGATGCGAAATCGGCCCATGGGTTCGGATTCTGGACCTTTTAATCGATCGAAGGGCTAACGAACATATATAAGAAATCACGATAACTCAACAACTAATGACGCTTTCTTCATCAAATTTGTGCTGTAGGTAACTAGTAATGAAACTACTTCGGGGATTCCGTAAGGTCGGGATTGGACCATACGTTCGGAACCTAGAACTTTTTGATCGAATTTAGGCCAAACGAGCATAATTCCGAAACCAATGAAGATAGAACCTCCAAATTTGGTATCAGGGTGTCCCCTCCTATCTCCTAAGTGTCTTGAGAATTTGGGTTCCATTGGACTACTGGGTCGGGGACCAGTCACACATTTCCGAAGACCTTAAACATATCTTTAAAATTAATAAAGATAACAACTTGAAAAAATGTAGAAGCTTCCAATTTGCCACAAGGGTGTTCTTTACTATCTCTTGCGTGTTCCCTTAATTTGGGATCAATTGGAGAGGTGGTTCAGTACCCCTCTCAGACCTCCCAAGTTTTAAAAGCTTATAATCGAAATTACTAAAAATAGTTACTTAAAATTAAGATAGATCGTTTAAATTGTGTACAAGGGTTAACTAGTACTATAAGTAAAGCGCGGGCTGTATAAGGGTGAAATCAGCCCATGGGTTCGGATTCTGGACCTTTTAGTCGGTGTCAGGGATAACGAACATATATTAAAAATCACGATAACTCAACAACTAATGAGGCTATCTTCATGAAATTTGTGCTGTAGGTTATTGGTAATGAAACTACGGCGGTGATTACGTGCGGTGAGGATTGGACAATGGGTTCGGAACTGAGAACTTTTTTATCGAATTTAGGCCAAACTAGCGTAATTCCGAAACCAATGAAGATATAACCTCCAAATTTGGTATCAGGGTGTCCCTTCCAATTGCGTAAGTGTCTTTGAAATTTGGACCCCATTGGACTAGTGGGTCGGGGACCAGGCACTCAGTTCCGAGGACCTTAAAGCATATTTTCGAAATTAATAAAAATAGTAACTTGAAACAAATGTAGAAGCTTTTGGCCCAGGGTGTTCTTTACTATTTCTTCCATGCCCCCCTAATTTGGGATCATTTGGAGTGGTGGTTCAGGACCTCTCTTAGACCCCCAAATGTGTAAAAGCTTATCATCGAAATTAATAAAACTAGTAACTTAAAATTAAGATAGAACGTTCCAATTGTATACAAGGGTTAACTAGTATTGAAAGTATGACGGGACTGCATATGGGCGAAATCGTACCATGGTTTGGGGTTCTGGAACCCTTGACAAGTTCAAGGACTAACAAACATATATCTTAAAACACCATAACTCAAAAAATAATGCCGGTATTTTGATGAAATTTAAACTCTAGGTTACTAGTAATGAAAGTACCATGGGAATTGGTTCTGGTTGAGTTTAATTTCAAAGCCAAAGAATATATTTCCTATGTCCTATGTGTCTCCGAAATCTAGACTTAATTGTAGTGGTTCAGCTATATTCAAAGGTACTTGCTGCATTTATGTAAAATTTATTTGAATATTTAAATGAATTATATGAAAAGGTCTAAATTTGTAATTGTATTTTAGAAATACATTTATTGCATATTTTGCGTTTGTAAGCTTTTCTATTAGGTATATAAACTAACCACTTAAAATAATTGCAATTTTTAAAAATTTGGATTATTAAATATATTATGCTTTGATTATCTTTTTATCACAAAATTTAATAATTAGAATTTTTTCATTTTGTAATTGAATTGGAATAAATATATTTTCATTTATTTCAAGTTTGCTTGTTTTTGAATATTTTTAAATAGACAAATTAGTAAGAATTTGTAATATTTTTTAATAGATAATATAATTAGAAAATGTTTTTAGTATTATAAAGTTAATTTGGTTAGCTATGTCTTACGATCAAATTAATAACAGCTTTTATGGTGTTAAAATGACTTATGGATATGTCCTTAAATTTGAACCAAATAGGTGTAGGGTATTTCTAAGTCGGTTGCACCGACTGACTGTTTCTTTACTTGTTTTTTCCTTATTAGGTTTACATTTATTTATACAAACATTATTATTGATATGATTATTTTCAACATTATTATTATTGCTATGATAATAATAGTTATTTTCATTAATACCTATTTCATTCTTATTTACAATTACTTCACCCCCAATATCTCTTTTATTATTATTGGATTTATTTATACTAACATTATTACTGATCTGATTATTTTCAACATTATTATTATTATAATTATTTTCATTAATATACATTTCATTCTTATTTGCTATTGCTACGCCTTCAATAATTCTATCATTATTATAGTACTATTATTATTATCATAAATATCAACAACAATTTCTGGAACACCTTTTGCACAATTATTCAATATATTTTCATCCTCTTCCCATTTCTTTGCAAGTACAAAATTTTTTGCTTTCTTTCATTTAATTTTTTTAATATACTGGACAGAATTTACTAAATGTTTTATGTTTTACGTCTAATCCTAGCTTGAATTTTTCATTATTTCTTGCAATTTATGCATTCATTAATTTCTTCCTGTTGTTTACAATCACTTGTTTTATGCTTCTGGTGACACTTCATGCATGTTTCTTTATTTGTATAGGCAGCAGATTTATGGTTAAAGCGTTTGCACTTGTAACATCTTCTCACACTAATAGCATCAAAAACTTTGCACCTTTCCCAACCATTAAAAAGTTTTTCCGCAGCTAATATTTTCGGGAAAGAATCCTTATCCACTTCAATTAAAGCGTTCTGCATACCTTTGTTGTATTTATTAATAGTATGTCCGTCCGTCCGTCCGTTAGACCGTCGATCTGTGGGTCTGCACGATAACTCAGAACTCAAGGGGCTAGTATCTTGAAATTAAGCAAATTCGTTTTTTTTCAATAGCCGCTATCGATATTTACATGCAGCCATTTTGGACCATGAGTTCGGGTAGCTGCATACAACTTCTTTTTTATATGAGTAGTAAGTACTCTGTACCTATTACAGCTGCGTGTTTGAAATTGGTCAAAAGTAGTTTAGTTTTATGGCTAAAGTTTCTGCAAAATTTGTTTGGTCTACTGCAAAGGGTTCGAGTAGCTGCCATACAACTCTTTCTTTTATATGAGCATTACACTACACCTAGTGAAGCTGGGTGTCTGAAATTTTTCCAAAAATAGTTTAGTGTAATGGCTAAAGTTACTGCAAAATTTGGTTGGTCTACTGCAGCGAGTTGGAGCAGCTGCCATACAACTCCTTCTTTTATATGAGCATTACACATATGAGCATTACTTAATAAAGCTGTATGTTTGAAATTTTTCCAAAACTAACTAACCGGATGATATAATGTATATGTTACGGTCATACGGGTATCCCAGAATTGACACAGTCTACTCTACTGCACTATTCCTCGTTTTTAACTCACTTTGTTCAAAAAAACTATTTTGTTTCATAAGCTTTTCTATTATTTCTTCCTCATTAAATTTATTGTTCATATGCACAATTTCAAATTTAGGTTTTATTTCCCTAGGAATTTTGATGACATAATTCTCCATCATTTTATTTTCAAGTTCAATTTTTATTTTTTCACGATTTTCATTTGAATCTGTTTCAATTAAAATAGTACCATTATTTCTACTTTCAACATTTTTTATTTTTAGATTTTTTGGATCCACCTTAGTATTTAAGTCTTTTTTTGTAATTTTTGCTTTTTGCTTATTTTTTGGTTGAATTAATAACGGCAAATATTTTTTCATTACTGGCAATGCATTAACCCTATTTTTGCTTACACTTGCACTTTGTTTCACAATATCAGTGAATGAATCGCTTTGACCTACATTAAGTTTTATTTCATTTTCGTTTAAACTTTTTTAATAAAGAATTAATTATCACTGAATATAGTTTTTCACTATTAATTTTTTTTTTTTTTACATTATTATATATATTTATTTAATTAGTTTTTTTCCTAACCATAGCCTAAGTAAGCCATTTGGTTGTATAGATTAATATTGTTGTCAAGCAATTTTAAGTATATCTTTTAACAATTTGTTATGATTAAAATAATTTTAGTAAAGTGTGCAAAGTAAGTAATATAGATAAACATATATTTACAAAATTTTTATATTTAAAAAATTAAGTAATATCTTAATTTAGAGTTAAAAGCAAATTTATTATTATTTTTTTATTTTTTTTCTTAACTAACTATAAGAATTTATCTTTTCCAAATCATGTGATAATCCATTATGATATATTTATAATAATATAGGAGCATTCTACCATTTTGTTATTTAATTTAGAGTTAAAAGCAAATTTTTTATTTATATAAGAATTAATATTTTTCAAATCATCTGATAAACCATTGAAAGCACTTAAACTATTATATACACAATTCATTTTTTGTTTGTCCGTTCTAAACAATGAAAGATAAAAGTTTGCCTTATTTCTAGTATTGTAGTTATGTATATCTATTTTATAGGCCAGAAAGTATAATTCTCTTTTGCATATAGTTTCAAGACTTAAATATTGTGACGAATATATTGAATGGGACGGATGTGTAATTGGGTAAAATTTTATTATTTTTATAGCCCTTTTATGTATAATATCAAGTCTTTTTATATACGTTTGTGGCGCATTGCTCCAAAGTGGATTTAAGTATGTTAAGTTTGAGGAAATATAGGATGAGTATATAAAATACAATGTGTTCCTATCAAAGTATATCCTCATTCTTCTTAATATAAACACATAGGGTATAATTTTCTTAATAATATGATCTATGTGATCTTGCCATTTGAACCTACTTTCTACTAACAATCCCAAATAATTATAGCTTTCCACTACACTGATGTGGTTAGATTTATAATTGATACTAGAAAAACTAAAAGCTTTGTTATCGAAAAATAGCACTTTTCTCTTCTTTATATTTAATGACATCTTATTTTTAAGAAGCCATTCCTCAATAATATCAAGGTCATATATAATTGATTCCCTTAAATCTATCTCATTATCTGTAGAATATTTAATAACCGCATCATCTGCGAAAAGCTGTAATACACCCTTTAGTTCTAATCTGGCTAAATCATCAATGTATATTTTGAATAGATCAGGACCCAGAATTGATCCCTGAGGTACCTCTTTTTTTATGTATTTCATATTACTGTAGGTGTTATTACAGTGTGTCCGTTGTTTTCTGTTGTGTAAATATGACCTAAAAAGATTTAACTGAGTCTCACTAAATTGCAATTGAGATAACTTAAAAAGAAGAATATTATGGTCAACACAATCAAAGGCTTTCTGCAAATCTATAAATAGGCAAGCAGTAAATTTTTTATTATCCATACTCTTTGATATGAAATCAGTTAGAGATAAACAAGCAGCCGTCGTATTAGAATTTTCTTCAAACCCATATTGTTCTTTATGCAATATACTATTTGAGTTAAAGAAACACGCGAATCTTTTTTTAATAATTTTTTCAAATATTTTTGAGACTGAATTCAGAACTGAGATTGGACGGTAATTTGATGGAAGCGTTTTATCACCAGCTTTATATATCGGGGTAACAATGACATGTTTAAGTGAGTCAGGAAACGAACCAGCTTCAAAAGACATATTGATAAACTTAACCAGTATTGGACTTAACTGGCTTGAGAACTTTTCAACACTTTAGATGAAATATTATCATGTCCAGTCGCCGATCCCAAATTTAATGAATTGATTGTCATTTGGACTTCTTCCAAGTTTGTAGGAAAAAGAGAAAATTGATTGTTGATGTTTTTTGGAAATGAAGCTAAGTATATTTCATCTATGGGGTCTGTTGCTATATCTAAGATTTTTGTAACATCTATAAAATAAGAATTCATTGTATCTGTGATTTGCTAAAAGTTATTTATAACGCTATTATTGTAATTAATTTCATTTAGAGAATTATTATTATCGAAACTATTTATATTATACATGATTCTTTTGTAAAGACACCATAATTTCCTACTATTATTGGGGTCACTAGATATTATCTTATTACAAAAATTATACTTAGCTTGTTTTATCTGTCTTTTGACTATGTTTTTATGTTTTTTATAAAGTTCATTAACCTTTACGTCATTAGGATTTTTTTTTTTGTATTTATAGAAAGAGTCACGAATCTACATGCTACGAATAATCTCATTATTCATCCACTATTGTTTTTTCTTGGTGTTATTAGAAGAAATTATTTCAGTGTAAATTTTGATTTTTTCAGAAAACACTTGGATAAATTCATCCAAAGTATTAAAATTGCCTAGATTTTGCCAAAAGGTGTCAGTGGAAAGCTTTTCATAATTTAAAATTTTTTTTGTAAAGTTAGTTTCTTCCTTAGTAATACTAAGGTCTGAACTAATAAAGGGCAATTGATGGTCCGACAAAGATGTGTTAGCAACGTGTAGATTATAATTGTATTCAATTAAATCCGTGCAGAAATGGTCTATTATAGTTCTAGAATTAGTGCCTATTCTTGTTGCGTATTTGTCATTTATATTGTTGTAGTCCACAAAGCCATTGCAAAGTAGTGTGTTCAAATAGTTTCTTACAGCACAGTTATTTTTATCTAACAAGTTAATATTGAAATCTCCTAGGATTAGAGATTTATTATATTTGCATGTAATTTCATCCAATCTGTCAATAAAATCTTTTAAATTTGTCTGATGAGCCCTATAGAAACACATTATGTCTAGTTTTGGTTTTTGCAATTTTACTCCAAGAATATTTGAGTTGAAGAAGTTTTCTTCAAATACAAAATTGCTGCTTATTTTATTAGATATGTAAATAGCTGCACCAGCGTTGGATTTTTCGCGATTAGAAAAATATTCGGAATACCCTGGAATATTATAAAATTGGTTTTGATGACTTAGAAGCCAGATTTCAGTTAACACAATTACTTGAATTTCACAATATAAAGAATTACTCAAAACCTCTAAATTACTTAATTTATTTCGAAGGCTTTAAATATTTAAATAAATTATATTAAAATTATTTTTATAATTAACCATAACATTTCTGTCTAACCCTGTAAAATAATTAACTTCAAACAACATCTTTCTAATTAAAAACAATAGTGGCATAACGGAATAGCAACATTAAACAAGAGAGAGCTTTTATCATGCATTTACAAATTGTGACGATATGATTTATATGAATGATTATTTCAGTAAGTAAAACAACATGGTTTAAAACAGTACAAAGTTGAAAGTGTCTTATAAATTTTTGATTTTTTTTTTTTTTTTCTTTAATAATTTCTATAATAATAAAAAAAAAAAAGTGATAAAATTATTTATTTTAGTAATTTCTATAATAATAAAAAAAAAGTGATAAAGTTATTAAATAGACAACAATATTTCATATGTGCAGGCATAGGCACATATTTTTGGATGCATATACATCCATGTATAAATATACATATGTACCTTTGCTTGCACATATGTAATATTGACAAAGTACACCATAAACAAAAGTAAATTAAGAAAGAGTAGAAGAAATAAAAAGAAAGATGAAAAAAACATGCAAGAGTGGATTTAAATAATGTATATGAACAATGTTTATACAAAATGTATATAAACAACGTGTCAGAAAAGTAAAGATTTATGAAATAAATAATAAGTGCAATTTTAAGTATTTTTAAAAATGGTAAAATCCTCATATTATTATAAAACAAAAAAAACAAAAGTTTACAATAAACAATTAAAAATTCATGAATTAAATATTTAAGTTTATAAGATAAATTTAAAAATTCAGTGCTAAAATTTCTATAATGTATACAAAAGTGGAACTGAAGAAAATTAAGTGTGTATATTTTGTTTAAAGAAAGAAAGAGAGAGATATACAATACCAGAATTATTTCAACCAATGTAAACAAATCAATTAAGGTTAATTTATTTATTATTGCAAAGCTCATTAATAGATGCGATATCGTTAAAATTATTAATATTATGTGTTTTGCTGGAAGCAGTTCTTCGCATTTTAATAATATTGTCTTTAACCCACAAAAATTTAAAATTATAACTATTCTTGATTTTTTTTGCCTCGTAATATAATTTTTTTTGTAAACGCGACAAGTGATTTTGAAAATACATCTCTCTATTTCCCTCCTCAGTTGGAAAAAATTCTGTAGTAAAAATATGCTGTTCCTTTTTAGCTAACATAAGACGCTGTTTAGCTTCGTTAGTACGAAGATAAACAACGTATTGCTTATCTTTATTTTTACTGCTTGAAATTGTTGTTACTGGTCAAATACGCTCGATGTCATTTTTATTTATGTTGGAATTTAATTTATTTGCAATTTTTAAAAATAATTCTTCAAGATTACCTGATTTATCTGGTAGACCTTATACGACTATATTGTTATGGTTATTGTGTTTTGACTGCTCGTCTTTATCAATAACTGATTCCAGTTAGTTAACCTTGTACTCCAATTCCTTATATTTTTTGCTTGTTAGTTGTATTTCATTTTTTATACCCTACACCTATAGAATAGGTAAAGGGGTATATTAACTTTGGTATGGTGTTTGTAACCACCTAAAGGAAGCGAGGTAGATATGGAAAAGTATATATATTTGTGATCAGCGTGACCGCCTTAGTCGATATAGCCATGTCCGTCCGTCCGTCCGTCAGTCCGTCCGTCCGTCCGTCCGTCCGTCCGTAGGCACGATAACTCAAAAAATAATGGAGCTATCTTGATGAAATTTTAACTGTAGATTACTAGGACTGAAAGTACGGCGGGGATTGCATATGGGCGAAATCGGCCCATGGGTTCGGAATCTGGACCTTTTAATCGATCGAAGGGCTAACGCACATATATAAAAAATCACGATAACTCAACAACTAATGACGCTATCTTCATCAAATTTGTGCTGTAGGTTACTAGTAATGAAACTACTTCGGGGATTGCGTAAGGTCGGGATTGGACCATGGGTTCGGAACCTAGAACTTTTTGTTCAAATTTAGGCCAAACGAGCATAATTCCGAAACCAATGAAGGTGGAACCTCCAAATTTGGTATCAGGGTGTCCCTTCCTATTTCCTAAGTGTTTTGGGAATTTGGGCCCCATTGGAGTAGTGGGTCGGGGACCAGCCACACATTTCCGAAGACCTTAAAGCATATCTTTAAAATTAATAAAGATAACAACTTGAAAAAATGTAGAAGCTTCCAATTTGCCACAAGGGTGTTCTTTACTATCTCTTGCGTGTTCCCTTAATTTGGGATCAATTGGAGAGGTGGTTCAGTACCCCTCTCAGACCTCCCAAGTTTTAAAAGCTTATAATCGAAATTACTAAAAATAGTTACTTAAAATTAAGATAGACCGTTCAAATTGTGTACAAGGGTTAACTAGTACTATAAGTAAAGCGCGGGCTGTATAAGGGCGAAATCAGCCCATGGGTTCGGATTCTGGACCTTTTAGTCGGTGTCAGGGATAACGAACATATATTAAAAATCACGATAACTCAACAACTAATGAGTCTATCTTCATGAAATTTGTGCTGTAGGTTATTGGTAATGAAACTACGACGGTAACTACGTACGGTGAGGATTGGACAATGGGTTCGGAACTGAGAACTTTTTGATCGAATTTAGGCCAAACTAGCGTAATTCCGAAACCAATGAAGATATAACCTCCAAATTTGGTATCAGGGTGTCCCTTCCTATTGCGTAAGTGTCTTTGAAATTTGAGCCCCATTGGACTAGTGGGTCGGGGACCAGCCACTCAGATCCGAGGACCTTAAAGCATATTTTCGAAATTAACAAAAATAGTAACTTGAAAAAAATGTAGAAGCTTCAAATTTGGCCCAGGGTGTTCTTTACTATTTCTTCCGTGCCCCCCTAATTTGGGATCATTTGGAGTGGTGGTTCAGGACCTCTCTAAGACCCCCAAATGTGTAAAAGCTTATCATCGAAATTAATAAAACTAGTAACTTAAAATTAAGATAGAACGTTCCAATTGTATACAAGGGTTAACTAGTATTGAAAGTATGACGGGACTGCATATCGGCGAAATCGTACCATGGTTTCGGGTTCTGGAACCCTTGACAAGTTCAAGGACTAAAAAACATATATCTTAAAAACACCATAACTCAAAAAATAATGCCGGTATTTTGATGAAATTTAAACTCTAGATTACTAGTAATGAAAGTACCATGCGAAATGGTTCTGGTCGAGTTTAATTTCAAAGCCAAAGAATATATTTCCTATGTCCTATGTGTCTCCGAAATCTGGACTAAATTGTAGTGGTTCAGCTATGTTCAAAGGTACTTGCTGCATTTATGTAAAATTTATTTGAATATTTAAATGAATTATATGAAAAGTTCAAAATTTGTAATTGTATTTTAGAAGTACATTTATTGCATATTTTGCGTTTATAAGCTTTTCTATTAGGTATATAAACTAACCATTTAAAATAATTGCAATTTTTAAAAATTTGGATTATTAAATATATTATGCTTTGATTATCTTTTTATCACAAAATTTATCAATTAGAATTTTTTCATTTTGTAATTGAATTGGAATAAATATATTTTCATTCATTTCAAGTTTGTTTGTTTTTTAATATTTTTAAATAGATAAATTAGTAAGATTTTGTAATATTTTTTAATAGATAGTGTAATTAGAAAATGTTTTTAGTATTATAAAGTTAATTTGGTTAGCTATGTCTTACGATCAAATTAATAACAGCTTTTATAGTGTTAAAATGACTTATGAATATGTCCTTAAATTTGAACCAAATAGGTGTAGGGTATTTCTAAGTCGGTTGCACCGACTGACTATTTCTTCACTTGTTAACTTAGCGTTTTCTTCAATTAGTTTTTTTTGAATTTTAAGGCCTTCATCGAATTGGCGTGCAATAAAGCTTTGTGAAGTTTAAATATCTATTATTAGAGGCGCTAGGTTTTTCAAGTACAACGCTATAGCATCCAGCGTACAATTTACTGGATCGAACGACCTCAGTACGGCCACATTATTATCACATTTTGAACACATCAGTTATTTTTGAAACTTTTTCGGATTCTTTTTGTTGTTCACTTTTTATGCTTTGGAGCGTATATCCATATATCTATTTTCAATAGCTTTCAGTAACTGAATTACTTCATTTTAATTTTTTTTTATAGCTATTTCAAATTGCTTTTTATATTCGTTCAAATAATCATTATTTTTTTAACAGCACAATCAATATTTTGTAATACCATATCTACATTTTGAATATATAGAATACAATCATCACAAATAAATTTTATGTTCACATTAGATTCTAATAAATTACTTGTAGCCTGTTTTTTTCAATTAGTGTAAAAGATTTTTCTTAATTTTTACTTCGTTCATCCATCTTGTCCGTATGTTTACAGAAAATGTTGCACCGTTTGAAATAGAGAAAAGAAATTTCAACTAATGGTATGTAATACAAAAACAATAAATTAAATTCAGTTCAATTATTATTTATTATTGCAAACTAAAAAAAAAAAAATACAAATGTGATAACACTAATAATAACAATATTACAAATTATAGTTAACTTATTAATTTATTAAGTAGTTAAATTATAGTTATAGTTGAGGAGTACTATTAAATTTAGGAAATAATTAAGAAGGCACATCTTTTATACTAAAATGTATAAGTAGCGTTGGATCCGTGTAAAACTACATAAAAAGCAAAAGATATATTTAAAATTATAAAATGAACTTACTAACAGCTGTGGGGTTAAAAAGAAGTAACATAAAATAAAAAAATATAATTGTACAGAAATATAAAATTTAAAAGGAATTTCATGAAATTTAAAATATTATTATAAACATTGCACGATTTGAAAATTTGAAAATTTGAGGAGGAACACAAAAATTACAAAAGAAAAGTAAAGAAATATTGAAAAAATTATATTAAAAATTAAATTAAAATTATATTAAATTCAAAGATAAATATTCAATTTCTGATATGCTAAATTGGAAAAGCCATTGAAGTACATTAGAAGAAAAGGAAGATGGATTTCTGTCATTTCTTATAAAGCTAGGAAGTTTATTAAACATTTTTGGAGCAAGAATATCGAAGAAGAACTAAAATGAGAAGTGCGGGCTCGAGGAATCGAAGCAAAATTCTTATGATTAATTCTTAAATTATAATTTAAAATATGGCGTTGGGTTAAATAGCCCGACTTTATAAAGAATATTTTCAGAGTTTTGTAAAAATAAAGGTGATGAAGCGGAAGAATATCAAGTTTTCTAAAAAGAGGAAAGCTGGAAGTGAAACGATTTTTTCTTGAAATTATTCGAATAGCATGTTTATGAATATATAAAAACCCACATATTATGCTAAAATAAGTTTCCCCCAAAACATCTATACCATATTGAAGATTTGAGTTAAATATACCAAAGTAAACTGTTTTCAAGAGGACCAAAGAACAAAATTTCTGCAAATAGTATAGATGCCGGTTGACGTTGTTTAAACTTTTTATACCCTAAACCTATAGAATAGGTAAAGGGTTATATTAACTATGGTATGGTGTTTGTAACCACCTAAAGGAAGCAAGCTAGATATGGATAAGTATATATATTTGTGTTCAGCGTGACCTCATATGGATATATATATATATTTGTGTTCAGCGTCAGCGTGTCGATATAGCCATGTCCGTCCGTCCGTCCGTCCGTAGGCACGATAACTCAAAAAATAATGGAGCTATCTTGATGAAATTTTAACTGTAGATTACTAGGACTGAAAGTACGGCGGGGATTGCATATGGGCGAAATCGGCCCATGGGTTCGGAATCTGGACCTTTTAATCGATCGAAGGGCTAACGCACATATATAAAAAATCACGATAACTCAACAACTAATGACGCTATCTTCATCAAATTTGTGCTGTAGGTTACTAGTAATGAAACTACTTCGGGGATTGCGTAAGGTCGGGATTGGACCATGGGTTCGGAACCTAGAACTTTTTGTTCAAATTTAGGCCAAACGAGCATAATTCCGAAACCAATGAAGGTGGAACCTCCAAATTTGGTATCAGGGTGTCCCTTCCTATTTCCTAAGTGTTTTGGGAATTTGGGCCCCATTGGAGTAGTGGGTCGGGGACCAGCCACATATTTCCGAAGACCTTAAAGCATATCTTTAAAATTAATAAAGATAACAACTTGAAAAAATGTAGAAGCTTCCAATTTGCCACAAGGGTGTTCTTTACTATCTCTTGCGTGTTCCCTTAATTTGGGATCAATTGGAGAGGTGGTTCAGTACCCCTCTCAGACCTCCCAAGTTTTAAAAGCTTATAATCGAAATTACTAAAAATAGTTACTTAAAATTAAGATAGACCGTTCAAATTGTGTACAAGGGTTAACTAGTACTATAAGTAAAGCGCGGGCTGTATAAGGGCGAAATCAGCCCATGGGTTCGGATTCTGGACCTTTTAGTCGGTGTCAGGGATAACGAACATATATTAAAAATCACGATAACTCAACAACTAATGAGTCTATCTTCATGAAATTTGTGCTGTAGGTTATTGGTAATGAAACTACGACGGTAACTACGTACGGTGAGGATTGGACAATGGGTTCGGAACTGAGAACTTTTTGATCGAATTTAGGCCAAACTAGCGTAATTCCGAAACCAATGAAGATATAACCTCCAAATTTGGTATCAGGGTGTCCCTTCCTATTGCGTAAGTGTCTTTGAAATTTGAGCCCCATTGGACTAGTGGGTCGGGGACCAGCCACTCAGATCCGAGGACCTTAAAGCATATTTTCGAAATTAACAAAAATAGTAACTTGAAAAAAATGTAGAAGCTTCAAATTTGGCCCAGGGTGTTCTTTACTATTTCTTCCGTGCCCCCCTAATTTGGGATCATTTGGAGTGGTGGTTCAGGACCTCTCTAAGACCCCCAAATGTGTAAAAGCTTATCATCGAAATTAATAAAACTAGTAACTTAAAATTAAGATAGAACGTTCCAATTGTATACAAGGGTTAACTAGTATTGCAAGTATGACGGGACTGCATATCGGCGAAATCGTACCATGGTTTCGGGTTCTGGAACCCTTGACAAGTTCAAGGACTAAAAAACATATATCTTAAAAACACCATAACTCAAAAAATAATGCCGGTATTTTGATGAAATTTAAACTCTAGATTACTAGTAATGAAAGTACCATGGGAATTGGTTGTGGTCGAGTTTAATTTCGAAGCCAAAGAATATATTTCCTATGTCCTATGTGTCTCCGAAATCTAGACTTAATTGTAGTGGTTCAGCTATGTTCAAAGGTACTTGCTGCATTTATGTAAAATTTATTTGAATATTTAAATGAATTATATGAAAAGGTGTAAATTTTTAATTGTATTTTAGAAATACATTTATTGCATATTTTGCGTTTATAAGCTTTTCTATTAGGTATATAAACTAACCATTTAAAATAATTGCAATTTTTAAAAATTTGGATTATTAAATATATTATGCTTTGATTATCTTTTTATCACAAAATTTAATAATTAGAATTTTTTCATTTTGTAATTGAATTGGAATAAATATATTTTCATTTATTTCAAGTTTGTTTGTTTTTTAATATTTTTAAATAGATAAATTAGTAAGAATTTGTAGTATTTTTTAATAGATAGGGTAATTAGAAAATGTTTTTAGTATTATACAGTTAATTTGGTTAGCTATGTCTTACGATCAAATTAATAACAGCTTCTATGGTGTTAAAATGACTTATGGATATGTCCTTAAATTTGAACCAAATAGGTGAAGGGTATTTCTAAGTCGGTTGCACCGACTGACTGTTTCTTTACTTGTTGTAATTTCGATTATAAGCTTTTAAAACTTGGGAGGTCTAAGAGGGGTACTGAACCACCACTCCAATTGATCCAAATTTAGGGGGACACGCAAGAGATAGTAAAGCACACCCTTGTGCCAAATTTGAAGCTTCTAAATTTTTTTTAAGTTGCTATCTTTATTTATTTTAAAGATATGCTTTAAGGTTTTCGTAAATGTGTAGCTGGTACTTTCATTACTAGTAACCTACTGTTAAATTTCATCAAAATACCGGCATTATTTTTTGAGTTATGGTGTTTGTAAGATATATGTTTGTTAGTCCTTGAACTTTTCAAGGGTTCCAGGACCCGAAATTATGGTACGATTTCGCCCATATGCAGTCTCGTCATACTTTCAATACTAGTTAACACTTGTACACAATTGGAACGCACTATCTTAATTTTAAGTTACTAGTTTTATTAATTTCGATGATAAGCTTTTACACATTGGGGGGTCTAAAAGAGGTCTTAACCACCACTCCAATTGATCCCAAATTAGGGGGGCACGCAAGAAATAGTAAAGAACACCCTTGTGGCAAATTGGAAGCTTCTACATTTGTTTCAAGTTACTATCTTTATTAATTTCGAAAATATGCTTTAAGGGCCTAAGAACTGAGTGGCTGGTCCCCGATCCACTACTCCAATGGGGCCCAAATTTCAAAGACACTTACGAAATAGGAAGGGACACCCTGATACCAAATTTGGAGGTTCTATCTTCATTGGTTTCGGAATTATGCTCGTTTGGCCTAAATTCGATCAAAAAGTTCTAAGTTCCGAACCCATTGTCCAATCCTCACCGTACGCAATCACCGCCGTAGTTTCGCTGCCAATAACCTACAGCACAAATTTCATGCAGATAGCCTCATTAGTTGTTGAGTTATCGTGATTTTTTATATATGTTCCTTAGCCCTGACATCGATTAAAAGGTCCGGAATCCGAACCGTTGGGCTGATTTCGCCCTTATATAGTCCGCGCTGTACTTATAGTACTAGTTAACCCTTGTACATAATTTGAACGGTCTATCCTAATTTTAAGTAACTATTTTTAGTAATTTCGATTATAAGCCTTTAAAACTTGGGAGGTCTGAGAGGGGTACAGAACCACCACTCCAATTAATCCCAAATTAGGGGAACACGCAAGAGATAGTAAAGAACACCCTTGTGGCAAATTGGAAGCTTCTACATTTTTTCAAGTTGTTATCTTTATTAATTTTAAAGATATGCTTTAAGGTCTTCGGAAATGTGTGGCTGGTCCCCGACCCACTACTCCAATGGGACCCAAATTCACAAGACACTTAGGAAATAGGAAGGGACACCCTGATACTAAATTTGGAGGTTCTATCTTCATTGGTTTCGGAATTATGCTCGTTTGGCCTAAATTCGATCAAAAAGTTCTAGGTTCCGAACCCATGGTCCAATCCCGACCTTACGCAATTCCCGAAGTATTTTCATTACTAGTAACCTACAGCACAAATTTGATGAAGATAGCGTCATTAGTTGTTGAGTTATCGTGATTTTTTATATTTGTTCGTTAGCCCTGAAACCGATTAAAAGGTCCAGAATCCGAACCCATGGGCCGATTTCGCCCATATGCAATCCCCGCCGTACTTTCAGTCCTAGTAACCTACAGTTAAAATTTCATCAAGATAGCTCCATTATTTTTTGAGTTATCGTGCCTACGGACGGACGGACGGACGGACGGACATGGCTATATCGACTAAGGCGGTCACGCTGATCACAAATATATATACTTTTCCATATCTAGCTCGCTTCCTTTAGGTGGTTACAAACACCATACCAAAGTTAATATACCCCTTTACCTATTCTATAGGTGTAGGGTATAAAAATACAAATGTGATAACACTAATAATAACAATATTACAAATTATAGTTAACTTATTAATTTATTAAGTAGTTAAATTATAGTTATAGTTGAGGAGTACTATTAAATTTAGGAAATAATTAAGAAGGCACATCTTTTATACTAAAATGTATAAGTAGCGTTGGATCCGTGTAAAACTACATAAAAAGCAAAAGATATATTTAAAATTATAAAATGAACTTACTAACAGCTGTGGGGTTAAAAAGAAGTAACATAAAATAAAAAAATATAATTGTACAGAAATATAAAATTTAAAAGGAATTTCATGAAATTTAAAATATTATTATAAACATTGCACGATTTGAAAATTTGAAAATTTGAGGAGGAACACAAAAATTACAAAAGAAAAGTAAAGAAATATTGAAAAAATTATATTAAAAAATTAAATTAAAATTATATTAAATTCAAAGATAAATATTCAATTTCTGATATGCTAAATTGGAAAAGCCATTGACGTACATTAGAAGAAAAGGAAGATGGATTTCTGTCATTTCTTATAAAGCTAGGAAGTTTATTAAACATTTTTGGAGCAAGAATATCGAAGAAGAACTAAAATGAGAAGTGCGGGCTCGAGGAATCGAAGCAAAATTCTTATGATTAATTCTTAAATTATAATTTAAAATATGGCGTTGGGTTAAATAGCCCGACTTTATAAAGAATATTTTCAGAGTTTTGTAAAAATAAAGGTGATGAAGCGGAAGAATATCAAGTTTTCTAAAAAGAGGAAAGCTGGAAGTGAAACGATTTTTTCTTGAAATTATTCGAATAGCATGTTTATGAATATATAAAAACCCACATATTATGCTAAAATAAGTTTCCCCCAAAACATCTATACCATATTGAAGATTTGAGTTAAATATACCAAAGTAAACTGTTTTCAAGAGGACCAAAGAACAAAATTTCTGCAAATAGTATAGATGCCGGTTGACGTTGTTTAAACTTTTTATACCCTAAACCTATAGAATAGGTAAAGGGTTATATTAACTATGGTATGGTGTTTGTAACCACCTAAAGGAAGCAAGCTAGATATGGATAAGTATATATATTTGTGTTCAGCGTGACCTCATATGGATATATATATATATTTGTGTTCAGCGTCAGCGTGTCGATATAGCCATGTCCGTCCGTCGGTCCGTCCGTAGGCACGATAACTCAAAAAATAATGGAGCTATCTTGATGAAATTTTTACCTGTAGGTTACTAGGACTGAAAGTACGGCGGAGATTGCATGTGGGCGAAATCGGCCCTTGTGTTCGGATTCTGAACCTTTTAATAGATCGAAAGGCTAACGAACATATATAAAAAATCACGATAACTCAACAATTAATGACGCTATCTTAATAAAATTTGTGCTGTAGATTACTCGTAATGAAACTACTTCGGGGATTGCGTAAGTTCGGGATTGGACCATGGGTTCGGAACCTAGAACTTTTTGATCGAATTTAGGCCAAACGAGCATAATTCCGAAACCAATGCAGATAAAACCTGCAAATTTGGTATCAGGGTGTCGCTTTCGATTTCCTTAGTCTACTTGAAATTTGAGCCCAATTGGAATGGTGGGTGGGGACCAGCTACTCAGTTCCGAGGACCTTAAAGCATATTTTCGAAATTAATAAAAGCTTATCATCGAAATTAATAAAACTAGTAACTTAAAATTAAGATAGAACTTTCCAGTTGTGTACAAGGGTTAACTAGCATTGAAAGTATGACGGGGACTGCATATGGGCGAAACCGTACCATGGTTTCGGGTTCTGAAACCTTTGAAAAGTTCAAGGGCTAACAAACATATATTTTAAAAACACCATAACTCAAAAAATAATGCCGCTATTTTGATGAAATTTAAACTCTAGGTTACTAGTAATGAAAGTACCATGGGAATTGGTTGTGGTCGAGTTTAGTTTCGAAGCCAAAGAATATTTTTCCTATTTCCTATCTGTCCCCGAAATTTAGACTTAATTGTAGTGGTTCAGCTATGTTCAAAGGTACTCGCTGCAAATGAATTATATGAAAAGGTCGAGATTTGTAATTGTATTTCAGAAATACATTTATTGCATATTTTGCGTTTATAAGCTTTTCTATTAGGTATTTTCTATTAGTATGATATAAACAAACCATTTAAAATAATTGCAATTGTGAAAAATTTGGATTATTAAATATATTATGCTTTGATTATCTTTTTATCACAAAATTTAATAACTAGAATTTTTTCATTTTGTAATTGAATTGGAATAAATATGTTTTCATTAATTTCAAGTTTTGTTGTTTCTTAATATTTTTAAATAGAAAAATTAGTAAGAATTTGTAATATTTTTTAATAGATAGTGTAATTAGAAAATGTTTTAGGTATTATAAAGTTAATTTGGTTAGCTATGTCTTACGATCAAATTAATAACAGCTTTTATGGTATTAAAATAACTTATGGATATGTCCTTAAATTTGAACTAAATAGGTGTAGGGTATTTCTAAGTCGGTTGCACTGTAAGACTGACTGTTTCTTCACTTGTTTTCAAATAAGAACAGTGATCTCAAACCAATTTAAACCATTATCAATTAAAATTCCAAGATATTTAAAGATGTTAACACAATGTGTGTATAATCAAGAGAAATGGGGAATTTTTTACAACTAGGAGAATGATACATTAGAGAATAATCTATATTGAAAAGATTTGACAGACTGAAACACATATATTTAGTTCTTGGACTGATAACTAAGTTGTGCAAATAAAACCATTTTCTAATTAGGTTTAGATCAAAGTTTTAGTTACAATCAATTTCGAAAAAATTTTTACAAGAATTGGTGCGACATGTATCGTCAGTAAATGTTGTAAGTTTACCATAGAATTTCTGTGAGAATAGGGAATTAATATAAATGTTAAACAAGACAAGCACAAGGACTGATCCTTGAGGTACACCAACTCGAACATATTTTAAAGAACTAAAACTTCCCTTAATTTTTGTTCTTTGTTTTTGCTCATTGAGATAGGAGCTAAACCAATCCAAAATGTAACCGCAAAAACCAGCTTTATATAGTTTCTCTAAAAGAATCCGATAACAAACAGTGTCAATAATAATGCAGAAGTAGAAGTACCATTATTTAAGCTATTGTACACTTCCACGTAAAACTTTAAAAGCGCATCTTCTTTGCTTTTACCAGTAGTGAAACCAAATTTATTAGTATTAAAAAAAAAAATTTCATTAATTACCTTCCATTCATTTTTAGGATTACCACGATTCCAGTTAATTGTTAAAATAAAATAGTTATCTTTACACCTAATAACATCTGTTTTAATTTTTTTACATAGTTTATTATAACATAGTTTAAGACGAATATTATTAGGACGAGATTTAACTAAGGAACACAATTTATTTCTACGTTTTATTAAATTTAACAAGGAATGAGTCATGCAAGGTTTTAATTTTGTTCCAGAATTACGAAAAACTTGACAAGAACAATTATTAATATGACTAAATAGAATATCACAAAAATTAGAATAAGCAGGAGAAGCATCAGCAGAATTATATACATTAGACCAGCACTCAAACTTTAACCTATCCCTAAGTTCAAAAAAATTGATTTCGGAAAAATTATAAGAATTATTTTTCCTATTATGAACTTTAATATTATTGACTAAATAAATAGATAAAGATATTAAGCAATGATCAGTTATATGCAAATTTAGGACTTCACTTGGATAAGAAAAATTATTATTAATTCCATGTCGTATAAAATGAATTCGGCTGTCCCAAGCAAAAACACAGTAATTGATTCAAGTATACTTTCGAGAAATTAAGCAAAACACTAAATTTTGAAGCCTCACAACATCTTTTAAAAATTTGTTGTCTATGTAATTTTTTCTTATAAATTGAATGAGTATGCTTCTTTTTAATACCATTTCGATTCGATTACTCTTAATTTTGGGTAATTCCGAAAAGCTTTTTTGTTTTAAATGGGTATTATTGAAAATTTAAGCGAAGAAAACCAGGTAAAAACACAGTATTTGAATTTACTGTGTTTTTAAAGTAAAGCAAGTATTAATTTAATAATTAAATCTCAAAACAAAAACACAGTAGGTATTGCCTTTTACACTAAACAAAAAAATTTCATTTGAAAATACAAATTAAAACTAGACAAAAATAATTCATCTGAAAATAAAAACTTAACAAAAATAATTTAGTCTTATCTACTAAGAAATTATAAAAAATAATTAATTATAAAAAATGTAATTTAGATTAATTTGTACAAAATATTACGTAATTTGTTATTCTTCCACGTTATTGGTGTCAAAAGTAACTAAGTCTTTTGATGTTTCAGACTCATTTAGATTATTCCAAAATGAGCGCCTATTAACTGGCATTAATTGAACAAGCTCTTTGATTATTGTTTCCTTTTTTTTCTGCACACCACGGTGTTCGATTAAGCATGGAACGTTGTTTATATTTTCTTTTTTCTTTAGAAAGTCCAGTAACTTGAAATTTTCATCGAAATCGTTTTTATATTCAATTGTTCGGCATCCTTTTGTAAATTTTACTTCCACCAAATTGCACAATTTAAAATTTGTCATGGAATCTTCAATATTTTTCTTTTTCATTAAAAACCGCTTACCTGACTTCCATTGACGAAACTGTTCCAATTTTAAAATTCGTAAATTTTTACGTGAACTTTCTATTACCTCGCATAGCTCTTGGAAATCATAAATATTTCGCTTCCTGCCTATTTTTTTTTTCAATGTTCCCATGTACTCCATCAGCACTCATATGGGTTTGACCTTTAGTAAGGAATTTAAAGCGAACTTCATCTGGACCGTTTGGTTGGCTTACAATATTAACCAGCGCAGAGAAAATCACCCAGTTTTTGTTTTGCGCTGTACAATTTATTACATTAAAAATAGAGTACAAAAAATAGAGTACAAAAAACAAGTAAACATTGAAAAAAGAGAATTAAAAAAAAACAATTGAATTTTGTTAGTTACTGTGTTTTTGCTTGGGACAGTCGCTTTGTGATTACACAAAACCGAACTATTTTTCCCTTTTAAAACACAGTAAGTACAAACACCAAATTAGAACACAGTAACTCATTGCAATTACTGTGTTTTAATTTGGGATTTGTTTGTTACTGTGTTTTGAACTAGGAATCGTGATGTAAACAATGCACTTACTGTGTTTTGGAAGCATCATTTTTACTCACTGAGGGTTCAGATCGTAAAAGTGACAATGTACAATGTTAGGAAACAACATAGTAAGTCCATTTTTGCTCTTAACTCGAATTTGATCATATTGTTAGTTACTGTGTTTTTGCTTGGTACAGCCGTGATGGTCAAGGCAAGTTCCAGAGGATAGTCGTGTATGTTTACAAATAACTGAACTGAGACCAAAGGATGACAAAAGTGGTAAATAATTATCAACATCAGAATTATCGATCAGTAAAATATTTATATTAAAATCACCTAATAAATTAAGATTTTTTGAAGAAATACTCGTAGAAGATAAAAAACTTCATAATTCTTCCATAAAGACACCAATAGTTATACCGTATAATTTATAAATGCAAATAAAACAAAATGTACACCATTAAAATCAATTATAACTTTCAACAAATCACTAAAATTGAAATGGAAAAACTTACAATTAAGATCACTTCTAAGATAAACAGCTACGCCACCAGCAGAATAAGAATTATTGAAACAAACTAGAAGATTGCAATTTGGAATACAAGAATTCTCCTTTTCTTCGTCAAAAATCCATATTTCAGTAAGAAATATAACGTCAGGCAAAATTACGAGTGACTCAAGATAGCTTAAAAGATGAATAAAGTTCTTTCTCAAACTTCTGATATTTTGATGAAATACTAAAATATTTGAAGGAGAGTTAAACATTATTATGCAAGTAAAAATATAATAAGAAAAATTTTAGTTATTTTTTTTGAAGACCGTGTAGAAAAGTAAAAATTAAAAAATTTAAAAATTTAAAAGTTAAACTATAATCAGAACAACGATAAAAACTATAGTTTAACTAAATCATCAAAACAACTGATTTCTACCCTGTTATCACCATCTTGTTTACATATGTAAATTATCGAGTTTCGGATCCAAAGGTACTTTTAAAATTTAAGAAACTGTTTCTTAGTTTTAATCATGTTTGCTTAGATAACAAAATTCTAAGTATAATTCCAAATTTTGGTGGACTTCACAAAATAAAAAAATAAGTTTGCTAAGTAAAAATTTTGGAATCCTTCTCCATTGAAGGGCTATTAGGATTTAAAAATTAAAACTTTCTTTTTTATAGAAATCAGTAACTTATTCTTCAGGGTATATTTTTCTAAAACTAAAAGTTAATTTTGAAGCTCCAACTTATGTATTGTATTTGTTAACAGGTTTTCTTGAGTGCATTGGGATTATATTCTAAGTATTGATTTCATTATTATTCATAATTAATAATGAATTGACGAAATAACTGATTTATAATATTATCATTTATTTTTATATTTATTTATATAATAATAAATGATAAAATAATCAGTATGAAACACTATGTAATTTTAAAAATGTGCTTTCTTAAGAACCCTTGGTTTTTTTCATTACTTATTTGAAACTATATTTGAACTTTTAATCTTAGTATAATGTAGCTGTTTTTGCTGTCAAGATAATAAATATTCTTTTTTCCTTAGAAATTAAAAAATGCAATACATTGGCAGAATAAATTTAGTTTAATGTAAGTCAAAAATAATATCTTTTGGAAAGAATAATGATGATCTACTCAAAACGTTGATATAATTTTTCTCAAATTTTTGAGTATATTTTATTTTATTTTGTAAATATACAAGGCCAAACTCTATATAATTAAAAATGTAATCATTTGAATATTAGCCAAGGTTTTTAGTCATTTATCATTATTCATTAATAAAGTTTGACTTTTTTAAAACATAAAAATTTAATATAAAGCTATTTAATATAGACCTAAGATTGAAAATTTTTTAATGTTTACAATATTGTTTTTTATATGTTGATGATCAAAGATACCTAAGTAAATTGATTTAATTTATATAAAAAAATAAGATTTTATTTAATAAAGTTCTATTGAAGAATAAACATAAATATATTACAGTGTTTTATTCAAAATAAAGTAAGTCGAAATATATTCACAAGGATTGTCATTATTTTTTACAAAAATTGATTTAGTTAACATAAATAAATAAGATTTTATTTAAAAGTTCTATTGAAGAATAAACGTTAATATATTAGTGCTTTATTCAAAATAAATTAATTTGAGAAAATATAAAAAATGAACACAAGGATTATCATTATTTGTTGTCTATATTTTATGGTAAGAAACGATTTATTTTCGCTATTGGCAAACAATTTAAAGAGATTTAAATTTTTTTTTTTTTAGATCCAATTGATAGGAAAAATTTTTGCAAATGGTGAAACTGCTGGTGAAACTCCTACCGGTGGTGCAGCTGCTTCCGCGGTAAGATTTAATGTTGGTAAAATGTAAAAACTAAATATTTTTTGGATCATTTATAGGCGTCGAACGCAATGTGTTTGTCTTTATCAACTGGTTTAATTGGGTTACTATTGATGCCGATTCTCTTATAAGAAACTTTTTTTTTTTTTTTTTTTTGTCATGAAGTAAATTTTGACCCTTAATTCATATTTTGATATTCCAATAAATTAAATTGAATGATTTACGAGTATTGTTTTATTTTTCTTGCAACTTCACTTAGATTAATAGCTGAAAACTGAAATCTACTTTTCCTAGTAACAATAATTTCCTTAACGAAATGAAGCCACCTGTAATTTTGGAAATTTTATTAGTGCAGATATTGAAAAAATACTTCTTAGTTTCGTATCATAACGTGCATCTAAAAAATATTTAAGGGGAGGAAGCAACACATAAAAATTAAAATTAAGGAGATGTCGGTCAAATTATTTCTTTTATTCGCAACCAAATTGAGAAGAGATGATACATAATATAGGGCCTTGTCGTGAGTGTAATTTATCAGTAGTCATTTATCAATATTTGTGATAGCTTTCAAAAATTTTTATTAACCTTATTTGATACCCTATACAAAAAAGGGTATATAATAAAATGGACTGATTTTTTGGTATCACGAATATTTAAAAGTGACATTTATCAGTCGGTTTATGCAGTAGATAATTTGAATGTGATAACTGAAAAGTTGTTAAATAAAATTTTTAACAGAAATAAGCATTTTATTTCTTTTATATTTATAAAAATATGTGAGAACAAAACTCTAAAAATACATAAAAGAACAAAATATTACAACGACAGAAAACATAAAAAGCCAATGTTGGAACTAAAAGAAAAAGAAGTAAGGCTATTAGAGCAAAAACTTAAGAATAAAAAAAAACTATAGAAAAAAAGAAAGAAAGGGTGTGTCTTTAAGTAAGAACTAGAAAACAGTTCTTAGAAAAAAAACAAAATCTCTAACTTCAAATAAAGAGAAATAAATCTAAATCTCAGTACAATTTAAATTTTTATGAGAGTTCTGATTGAAAGTATTTTTGATAATTTAGTTCTTAAATCTTTTTGAAGTAAAAAATTGTTTTGAAAAATGAGTTTTCTATTTAATACAAAAAAAAACAAAAATTTATCCTCAAATTTCTTCAATATCGTCGTCCATATTTACTCGTTTTATATAAATTATTTTATTTTATTTAACTGGTAGCAAAGAAAACAAAACTTTAATTTTTAAAAAAATTCTAAATTAAATTAACTCACCATTTTTGAAAAGTAAGTACTTACTTCGCAGTACTTTATAAAAAAACGAGGAAGAGTAGTAGAGTAGACTGTGTCAACTCTGGCATACCCGTATGACCGTTATATAAACATATCATTATTATATTATAAACATTAATTACTTTTGGCAAAATTTCAAACATACCAGCTTTATTAGGTGTAGTAGTGTAAATATAAAAGGAGTTGTATGGCAGCTACTCGAACCATCTGCAATAGACCAACCAAATTTTGCAGTAACTTTGGCCATTAAACTAAACTATTTTGGGCGAAATTTCAGATACCTAACTTCAATAGGTATAGAGTAATGCTCATACAAAATAAGAAGTTGTATGGCAGCTACTCGAACCCTTTGCAGTAGACCAACCAAATTTTGCAGTAACTTTGGCCATTACACTAAACTATTTTTGGCAAAATTTCAGACACCCAGCTTTAATAGGTATAGAGTAATGCTCATATAAAACAGAAAGTTGTATGGCAGCTACTCGAACTCACTGCAACAGACCAACCAAATTTTGCAAAACTTTGGCCAGAAACAAAACTACTTTTGCCAAAATTTCAGACACGTAGTTGTAATTGGTACAGAGAAATACTCATATAAAAAAACAAGTTGTATGGCAGCCACCCGAACCCATGAACCAAAATGGCTGGATTTAAATAGCGATGACGGCTATTGCAAAAAAAACGAATTTGCGAAAATTTCAAGATTCTAGCTCCTTTAGTTTTTGAGTTATCGTGCGGACGGACGGACGGACATACATAACTAAATCGATTTTTTTTTCGATTCTGATCCGATCCATACACTTGAGTCTATATCTACCCCCCCCCCCCCCCCTTCTTCTCTGCATCACAAACGTAATGGCAAATTTATTATACCCTTTGACTATATAGTCATACGGGTATAAAAATACTGGGTTTAAGAACTTTCTGTTAAAAAAGTCAGTACTGAATTTTCAAAAACACCCAAACTCATAAAAAGATAAAATTAGAATTAAAAGTGGAAATACAAAATTTAGAAAAGCAAAATCAACTAACCATGCACAAAATCAAATGGTAGCCTTTATTTATTTTATGTACACCAAGTTGAACTTTTTTTTTATTTATATAAAGATTAGTTTTGTTTTTATTTATATGAAGTCGAATTTTGTTTTTTTTTAATTTGAAGTATAATGCATTTCTTAAGTATCTTGATTTTAATTATAAAATTCAAAAAAAATTTAATGTCAATTAATTCACAAATGTCAATTTAAAACAATTCACAATCGCAAATTGTTTTAAAAAAATTTAAAAGAATCTGTTCACGATACTGTTTACGATAAATTTTATCAATTATAACATATGTGATCACTGACACTCACGATAAGGTGAGGTATGGATCGGATAAAAATCGAAATATAAATCGATTTAGCTACGTCTGTCCGCAAGATAACTGAAAATATAAAGGAGCCAAGATTTTAAAATTTTCAAAAATTTATTTTTATGCAATAGCCGTCATCGTTACTGAAATCCACCAATTTTGTTCTACAAATTCGAGTAGCTGCCATACAAGTTCTTTTTTTATATGAAAATAATTCTACACATTGTAAAGGCGGATATTTGCAATTTTGCCAACTGTAGTTTAGTTTTATGACCAGAGTTTTCGCAAAATTCGGTTGGAGTGATGCAGTGGGTTCGAGTACCTGCTTTACAACTTCTTCTTTTAGATGAGCATTACCCGTCACCTAATGTCGGAAATTTTGCCAAAAATAGTTTGGTTATTTGGCAAAAGTTTGTACAAAATTTGGTTAGTCTACTTCAGTGGATTCGAGTAGTTGCCATTCAACTTCATATTCATATAAGCATTACTTTATACATAATAAAGGTAAATGTCTGAAATTTTGTCAATAGTAGTTTACTTTAATGACCAATATCTGAATAAAATATATTTGGTGTAGTGGAAGAGGTTCGAAGAGCTGCGTTTCAAATTATTTTTTCTTTTGGACGATTTATGAATTTCTAACCGAAATATATAATGTCGATATTACTGTCATACGGGTATGCCAGAGTTGACACATTCTGCTCTACTACACTCTCTCGACGAAAATAAATTTACTTTCAAAAGTTTATTTTTTTGAAAATAAATTACTCGACGAAAAATTAGCAGTGCATGAATTTTTAAATTTTTTAACTTTTTGTTGGATGAAGATTTAGAATTATGTGAAAGACATTTAATGAAATATATGTGCAGAAACCGAAAATTACGTAAGTATTTTCTGATGTTAAAGAAGAGAAGAAAGCCTCAAAAAATACTAAGAATAACAAATATTTGAAATTGACGGATAAGTTTATTTATAAGCTTAAAATAAAAAGTAAATACAATAAAATACAATTTAAATTTTAATAGTTTTTACTTTTCGTTTTCTTCAATTTCCAAAAATCAAACAATTAAATTTGAATTTGAATTTTCTAATAAAAATTTAAAAAATTTTCTTGCAACATAAAATTTTATGATACGATATTTACAAAATGTTAACTTAAAGCCTTGTCGTGAGTGTAAATTATCAGTAGTCATTTATCAATAATTGTGATAGCTTTCAAAAATTTTTATTAACCTTATTTGATACTCAATACATGAAAAAGTTCATATCTATTCTGAATTTAATCAAACGTCAACTGATATTTTGGTATCGCGAATATTCAAATAAGTGACATTTATCAGTTTATTTATCAGTAATTTGAATGTTATAACTGAAAAGTTGTTAAATAAAAATTTTTAGCAGAAAAGTTCCAAAATACACAAAAGAACAATAAAAACTCCAAAAATACACAAAAGAACTCCAAAAAAAAAACTCCAAAAATACACAAAAGAACAATATAACAGCGACAGAAAACATAAAAGCCAATGTTGTATCCATAACTTATAAAAAGCCAATGTTGTATAACAAGTATATCTATTGTTAAGAAGTAGTTTCACTTGGTCACGTGATCAAAAATTTTCTTGCTAACTTTTACTCTTTCCACACATGCATATGCAAAAATTTACTGAAATTGTTGGAAGTAGATAGTAATAAGAATATTCAATGCAAGAAAAAGACGGAAAATTAATAAGAAAAAAATGAAATTGAAACATAGTAAAATTGCATAGTGTGTCATAAGTAATAAACAAATATTTAACTTTAAAATATAATTGTAAATGTTATAATATAAAGTTATGTAAATTTTAATTTTTAAAAGACTTTAAATTTTTATTATAGCTTTAGTTTTCTAAAATATTTTATTTTATGTCTGCATACGAAAGAAAAGCCTTTAAAATGTTTTAAAATCGAATTTATTATTATAAATGTGTCACGCTAAAATACTTATGTTTATTACCAAATTTTACATTTTTATTGAAATTTTTTATTACAAAATATTTTCTTATTCTAATGTACATACAATTGAAATTATTTTTTAAATGCTTATCAAATCGAATCTAATTAAAATTTTCAACCACATATTTCTCCTAAAAAAAAAAACGTTATATATTATATATAAACATAATACAAAAAAAAATATTTAAAAAATCTACCTTTCACTAGATTTTGGTAAGCGAAAATATTATTTTCAGTTTCAGCACTTTATGAGTTATCGTGCAATCAGATGGAAGGAAACACATAGCTAAACCGATTTTTTTTCGATTCTGATTCAGAAATCAAAAACCTCCTTACTTAAACTTCACTTAATTCAGTTTTATTTTAAAATTTGTGTTGTTTTTATACCGTGCATACATATATGAACATCAGGTATATTAAAATTACTCCTCCGTTTGTAACGCATCGAAATATAAGAGCTAGATATAGTGTCAAGGGTACGTATCGAATCAGCATCGAAAAGTGAATCGATCTAGCTATGTGTGTCCGTCCGTCCGTCCGTCCGTCAGCACGATAACTCAAAAACTATAAGAGCTAGAGTTCTGAAACTTTCACAAAGTAATTTTTAGACAATTTCTAGGTTCCCTATTGTTTTTGGTTAAAATCGGACCAAGTCTTCGGGGAGCTGCCATACAACTTTTTTGCACCAATATGAATTTCTTCAAAAGTAATTATACTACGAGAATGAAAATTACACACGGTTAGTTTTATAATGACTCCGGCACTTATATAAAGTTTCAAAATGTTAGGGCCCCATTTTCGGGGGGCTGCCATACAACTTCTTTGCACCAATATGAATTTCTTCAAAACTAATTATACTACGAGGCTGAAAATTACACACGGTTAGTTATATAATGAATCGAGCACTTACATGAAGTTTCAAAATGTTAGGGCCCCATTTTCGGGGAGCTGCCATACAACTTTTTTGCACCAATATGAATTTCTTCAAAACTATTTATACTACGGGGATGAAAATTACACACGGTTAGTTTTATAATGACTCCGGCACTTATATGAAGTTTCAAAATGTTAGGGCCCCATTTTCGGGGGACTGCCATACAACTTCCTTGCACCAATATGAATTTCTTCAAAACTATTTATACTACGCGGATGAAAATTACACACGGTTAGTTATATAATGAATCGAGCACTTATATGAAGTTTCAAAATTTTAGGGCCCCATTTTCGGGGGGCTGCCATACAAAGTTTTCGATTCAATAACTTTGAATCTAATGAAGCTACAAGGTTAAAATTAAAATTGGGCAGATAAATTAATAGGGCAAGTTACTTGGCAAAGTTGGACATCACTCGGACCTTGGGACTTTTAGGGTGGGCCAATTTTTTTTTTTTTTGTTTTTTTTTTTTTTTTATTTTTTTTTTTTTTTTTAAGGTAAAGTTATGGGACAATGAATGAAAATTTTGTTTATTTTTTTTGTGATTATTTTTTTTTTGTTAATTTTTTTTTTTTTTTTTACGTCAAAATTATGGGGTAATGAGTTAAATGTATAAGGGAAGTAAATTACGGTTTATTTTATACACCATAGTGGGTATGCACGGGTATCTAAAAGTTGACAAAGGCAACTATAATCTTCCTCGTTTTTATTAAATTTAAATTTTTTTTTGTGAATCTGTTTGGACCACATTGCTGCATTTCCAATGGCGGCATTTTTTAAATAAGTATTATTATTTCAATCTATTCAACTAACTAATTTCGTAACTAAAATTAATTTTATCTAACACTAAATATTTTTTTATTTTTCATAACTATAAATTTTATTTTTTCTATTTCTTTTATTAATTAATTTAATTAATTTTTTGGTTTATATAGAATTTTATAAAAAAAAAAATTATAAATTTTAATATCACGCGCCGGTTTGTTTTGTTTACATTTAACTAAATTAATATAATAATTAACTTCTTCTAATCTTCTTCTAGTGGTAAACAAAACAATATATCCATCTCTCTCCTTCCCATTGATAGATGTTCATGTTCCAAATAATTCTCACCGCTCTCAATATACCATCATAAAGCACCGTAATTTAATTAATAAATTCTGATGGGATATGTCCAATATCAATAAACTTTCATTCTATTTTTGTATTTTACTATTTATATTGCCACAATTACAAATGTTGTTTTTTTTTTTAATTAGATGTAATTGTGTATTTGTTTTATTCTGATGGAGTTTTTGGTTGTAACTACTACAATAAAGGCACATTAAGTTTCTATATAGATTCTATATCGTCCAAGTTAAAAACTGTTGGACGTAGTTATAAACCATTCTCTCGCTCGAAATAAATTTTTAAAATTAAAATTAAAAAAATTAATATTTTTTTTTTTTTTGTTTTTCTATTTTTTATAATCGATTCTAGTGTTATCGATTTAGATTGAATAAATCGTACAATAAGCATTTTTTTTTTTTTTTTTCTTTGTTTTTGTTCTTTCTTTTTTAACAAAATTATCAACTTTAATGTTAATTTTTGTAATATTTACGGTTTACAAACGAACTTCCATGCCTTTGAGGGCCATCTTAATTCAATTAAACCGGCAATCCTTGTTCTATGCGAAACGCAAGTTAGTAGCCAAAATGTTAAGTTCAATATTAACGGCTACTCACTCATTTCACACTTCGTTCCCAAAAGAGCCATCGCCGTCTACATAAAAAAAACAATTGCTTTCAACACTCTTGTCAAATATAAATGTTCTAGCCCAACTTTCAATTACGTTTGGGTCAAAATCCATGTTGGAAAGCATTCTATACATTTCTGTTTTCTATGCAGATCACCCAATTCAAGTCAACAGGAAACTGTTATGGAAACTGAAAACCTTTCAAACCAGATCAATGAAATTCTCGATTATCCTGAGACTGAAATTGTTCTGGCAGGGGATTTCAATGTTCATAACAAAGACTGGTTTCACTTTTCCAGTCAAAACTCGATTGGGAAACAAATTGAATTATTTTCTACTCTATTTCACCTTTCTCAACTTGTTAAAAATCCCACTAAAATTCCTAACCGTGCTGATCAAGAAGGTCACCTCTTGGATCTGCTTCTAACCACACACCCTGAAAAGTATGTGGTTTCAGTTAGTTGCCCCCTGGAGGGCTCTGATCACTGTTTGGTCAATACAAGCTTCCAGGCAGGCTCGGTGTCCAACCAAAGGTCCCTTCCCAAAAAATTGGTATGGCGTTATAACTATGCTAACTGGGAAGGTCTGTATAATTTTTAGAAAACCTTTGATTGATCACTGTGCTTCCGTGGTAGGAATGTTGACTTTGCTGCAAATGCGATTAGTGAAACTAGTCTACTTGAAATGAGACTATTTATACCTCACTCCATGAAATCTATTAAGCGGAAACCCAACACTTGGTTTAATCGTATTTGCAAAGAAGCTATTCTAAAAAACGAGGAAGCGTTCAAAAAGTACGGGGACAGTGGTTTGGAGGCTTACAGGGCCAACTATATAGTGGTTCGAAATAGATGCAAGAGAATTATCAACAAGCAAAAATTCTTGTTCAACCAAAGGTTGAAACGTAAACTAATACACATGCCCAAGAATAGCTAATTTTTTTGGACTTTGAAAAACATTTAAAAGAAGATAATAGCGGGTCTTGTTTTCCTCCACTTGTTGATATAAACCACATCGTGTCAGATTCAAAAGAAATAGCGAATTTGTTTGACAAACAGTTCGCTTCTAACTCGTCACTACCTCAGTCAACTCAAAGACCCCCATCTATTCCAGAAGTTGGCTGCTTCTTTGGTAGACTCTACTTTAGGACGCGAGCAGTGATGAAAATCTTGAAAATCTTGATACAAAAAAATCAGCCGGTCCGGACGGTAATACAACTACCGTCCTCAAAAACACATATACCTTCATTTCAAAACCTCTGCGCAACCTTTTCCATCTTTCCTTTACTTCGGGTATTCATCCTATCCAATGGAAAATTGCACATGTTCTCCAATTCCTAAAAAGGGCGATAAAATCGATCCGTCTAACTAACGAGCTATTGCTATTACATCGGTCCCCTCGAAAGTAATGGAAAAAGTTATTAACTATAAACTTTTGAAATACCTAGATCATGAAGGTTTGCTTCATGATCGACAATACGGGTTCAGAGCACGTCGTTTAACTGGTGATCTCATGACCTACCTGTTCGAAAAGCTTAATATCAATCTTCACCATTCTGGCGAGCCTGATGTTGTGGTTTTGGATATTTCTAAAGCGAATTCGATCGAGTTTGGCATTATGCTTTGTAGGCAAAATGCAGGGCTTTAGGTCTAGGTAGGGTTTTCGATAAATGGATTTGAGATTCGCACGATCCGTGTTCTTGTCGATGGATATTCATCCAGAGATTTCAAAATAAATGCTGTTGTCCCTCAGGGATCTGTTTTAACCCCCAGTCTTTTCATAATATTTATAAATTACCTACTTTCAATAACTTCCAATCCAATCCATAGCTTCTCAGACTCCATTCTCAGACTCAATCCAGTATTGACTCCATTCAGCGATCGTCGCTCGCACTGTTGGGTCACTGACCTTGTTTTATAGATATCTTCTAGGGACTAACACCTGTTCTAAAGAAATCAAACAACTTATGCCTCCATTCAAGATTTTCCGAAGAGAAACAAGGAGGGCAACAGATGCTCATCCCTACAAAATTGAGCTAGCCAGATGGCGTAACACAGCTTATGGAAATTCGTTTGTCATGCGCTCATCACGTTTATGGAACCATCTTCCACCCATCTTCCACGTTAAACGTGTTTTCCACGTAACCTAATTTAAAAAGAAAATTAACATCTTTCTTCTAAATATCCCATCCAATTTTCATCATCCCCCATAATTCAGATATTCCAAATAACTTACACCATAATCCTAAATCCTTCCATATCCTCATTCCTGTAACCAAACTGTACATTTGTATTACAGGTTCCCTCCTAAAGTGTGGTTCATAAAGGGTGTGCTTTTGGTGTGTTGAAATCATACACTACCCAGCGAAACACCGCATAGTTTCAATGGGTGGCTTTCAAGCTTTCCATTCCCTCGTAAAAAAAAAAAAAAATAAAATACTTTTTGTAAAAAATTGTGATTTGTTTTTGATTTACTTATTTTCATTTCCACGATGAATAAATACCTAAAGATAAATCACAATGTATAAGTTCATTAAAATTCTCCGAAAAATATACTTGATTATTTTTTAAAATAAATTACTGCAATTTCTTCTACTATTATTATTCAAATATGTTTCTTGATGTTTTGTTCATTTATATACATAATATTAAAAATTGAAAATATAAAATTAAAAGTAAATTTAATCAAATAGTAAATATCTTTATAAGAAATAACTTACAATATTCAAACTTTCCAATCCAAATGTATTTCAATGTAAAAATGTAGACAAAAAAACTAATGAGAAACTGCTTGTTAAACATTCTCATTTACTCAAATTTAAATAATGACAGAAGAAGTAGCCATACCATTTGTATACTCGTAAGAAAATGCATGTGTATTTTTTTGTCGAATACCTCAAGATAGGAAATCACATGAGAAGAAAAGAGTCGGGAACATTCTTTTGCCATTCAAGAACTAGTAATTCTATACTACCTACTATAATAATTTCTTTACACATAATCTTTTTCTAATTTGTTCTTTTTAGTTATTCTCTCAATATGTATTTTTTTCAAAAGCATCACAATTTCAAAAGCATCACAAAAAAATTAATTTTATATTGCGTTCCCAAGTACGGAACTTAGCACATTATCTCTTTGTTAAATTAAGAAAATATTGTAAAATATTTAAAAAAATCTCGCTGTCAAATTTTATTGTTTTTATATATGTTAAAATGTTTGCAAAGCATAAATAATAAATACTTTACTTTACTTAATCTTTTCTAACAAAATCAAACAATCATAACAATATGAAACAAGTCAGGAAAAAAACCAAGGGTTAAAAAAGCATATTTTAAAAGCATATTTTCAAAATTATATAGGGTTTCTTACTGAGTATTTTATCATTTATTTTTATTAAAATATATATAAAAATAAATGATAATATTATAATTTAATTATATTATTAATTTAATAATTATATGACTAATAGTGAAATCAATATTTAAAATATAACCCCAATACACTCAATAAATCCGGTTAATAAGTTACTTTAAAAAAAAAAAAAAAATTTCGCCGTAGCCGGTCCCAAGCCCGGTTGAGGAAGGAGGAGGGAAGAATAGTGTCAACCTGAATGGCCACATACATCGGCGTCTCGGGAAGTAGGAAAACGTTATATAATGCAGTTGAACTCGTAACATAGTTATGAGAACTTCAACGCATTATATGGCAAATTCTGAAGCAACTCTTCAAACCCAACGACCCTTCAAAGATGGGGGTTTGGCATACGGTTAACAGCCCTATTCAGAGAAGGAGCGCTAAAATCCCTGCTACCTGAACTAATAAAATATAAAATAGCGATAGCAACAATTCAAGAAACAAAATGGCACAACAAAGGTATTTCTGATCTTAGGAGCCACTCGGTATTCTTCAGTGGAAAAGATGGTGGAAAGAGAATTCGGCGTGGCATTTTTAGTTAACAAAGCGTACAAACAGGCGATCCTAGATTTTAAACCGGTGAATGAGAGACTCTGTGTAATCCGCATCAAAACAAGGTTGCACAATGTATCCTTGATAAACGCTCATGCACCTACCGAGAATAAGGCGGAACCGGTTAAAGAGGATTTCTATAGTAAACTGGAAATTCTGCTCGGGCACATGAATGCGAAAATTGGAAAAGAGGAAGTATACAAAGGCACGATTGGAGAACACAGCCTACATAGTTCCACCAACGATAACGGACAAAGATTAATCGATTTCGCGAGTAGCAAAAGAATGGTTATATCATCCACATTCTTCCCCCACAAGGACATTCATAAGATCACATGGGTATCCTCCAACGGAAAAACGTTCAACCAAATTGATCACGTTTTAGTTGAAAAGAGAGGGGCATCCCACATCATGGATGAAAGAGCCTATAGAGGAGCCTGCTGTGGATCGTATTAGTAAGCAAACCCAATCTGTGAAAAACGAGTACAAAGCGTCGATCGAGACAAACTTAAATCTTGAGGAGTTGCAACACATGGAGCTAAATGAAATGTGGGATAGTTTAAAAACGGCAGTGCATCAAGCTTCTGAAGAAACTATTGGTTTCCAGCCAATTAAATTTCGAAACGAATGGTATGACAGAGAATGTAGAGATTCCCTTAGCCGCAAGAAATAAAGCACACAAAGGAAAATTAAGTAGACCAACACGTGCTAAACAACTACATTTCGAGCGACTTAGAAGAGAGGCCGACAAAATCTGCAGAAAGAAAAAAAGGAAATGGCAGATAAAAAATGGCGTTAAAAAAGGTCCAAGGTCCAAATGGCGTTAAAAAAGGTCCAAGATAATTTGCAAAATCGAGATAGTATCAGAGCAGCATACAAAGACATCCGCATCATCAGAGATGGTTACAAAGCCCAGTCAAACTTATGTAGAGATGCAGAAGATAATATTTTATCATTTGAGGATGACATTAAGAACAGGTGGAAGGAATATTTTGAAAACTTACCAAATGCACCAAACGATGAAGTAAATGAACAAGAACAGATCACAGTGGAAAGGCAAACCCAAAATGAAATCACGGGACAACCTACATTAACAGAGGTGGTCAATGCCATAGAGCTATTGAAAAATAACAAGGCTCCTAGTGCAGATAACATTCCGGCTGAACTTCTGCGTAATGGAGGACAAACGGTACAAAAAATCCTTCATAAAATAATACTAAAGGTGTGGCAAGAAGAAAAAATTCCCGCTGACTGGCAACTAAGTATTACATGTCCAATCTACAAAAAAGGAGACAACCTCAACTGTAAAAATTACTGAGGGATATCGCTACTTAGCACTTCCTATAAAGTTTTCACTAACATCTTGAAAGCCCGCTTAGAAATAATTGCCGAAAACATCATAGGCGAATACCAGTCCGGTTTCAAGCCAGGACGGTCTACAACGGACCAACTATTTGTGCTGAAGCAGGTATTGGAGAAGTGCTGGGAAAGAAATGTCGATGTACATCAAATCTACAAAAAACCGATTCACCGATTACAGTTCTTAATCTCTATCTTGAACATAATCGTTAATATAATCAAAATGATTTAGAAGAACTCTCCACGCAAATACAAAAGCCTTTTCTTATGTTGGTCGATTTTAATGCTCGTAGTGAGACTTGGAGAGACAGAATTACCAACAATCGTGGAAAAATAGTAGAGGGATGTATAAACAATAATGACGATCTTAAGCTTTTTAATGAAGGATCTCCTACATTGTTGAGCACGCATGGCACGTTAACATGTATAGATCTGACTATCAGTTCTCCGGATTGAGTGTCCAAATTTAATTGGTTAACTACACCAAATCCAAAAGGAAGTCACCATTTTGCCATTCTTCTATGTTCTTTAAGAGGCGAGGGAAAATTCAAAGACAAAGTTTAATTCCTAGAAACAAGTTAAGGGAAAAAATCAAGTGTTTTTAAAAAGCACATTTTCAAAATTATATACGGTTTCTTACTGAGTATTTTATCATTTATTTTTATAAAAATATATATATTATGAGAATATTATAATTTTGTTATTTCATTAATAAATAATTATATGACTAATAGTGAAATACTTAGAATATTACCCCAATGCACTCAAGAAAACCTGATAATAAGTGCAAAATATAATGTTAACGTTTAATTTTGGAAAAACTTACACAGGTGAATAAGTTACTGTTTTATAAGAACATAAAAGCTTTAATTTCGAAGACCAAGTAGCCCTTCAAAGGGGAAGGTTCCCAAATTTTTGATTAGCAAACTTATGATGGATCTGCTCATCCCCCTCCTGTCTTGACCCTTCCATTTTTTTCCGGTTCTAGGAAATCAATTTTGAACTTCAACAAAATTTGGAATTTTACCTAGAATATTATTATCTAACCAAAAATGGTTAATACTAAGAAACAATTTCTTCAATTTAAAGAGACCCTTTCAAATTTAAGAAAAATCTTTAACGTATGTTGAAATATAATGCTACAGCTGTAAATTTTGCATATTTGTAAAAAAAAATTTGAACAGATGTTAAAGTTACAGGTGGTTGAAAATAGCAAAATTTCAATTTTCGGGCACTTATAGCTCCTAAATAGGGGGCGTGACAAACAAGTTTTGTTACCCGACTCCTACTAATTTTTGAAGATCTAACTTTCTCAAAATTTCAAGACACTAGGTTGAACCGTTTAGAAGATATATGGAGCCAAAAATTTTGCAAAAGTTGAGTTTATCTTAATGGTAAACTTTAGTACAGTATGGTAGCCCTGTACATTTTAGCCTTATATTATATATAGCCTATAAAACCAGCTATCTCTTGCCGTTTTCATATTGAAAATGCACTTAACAAAACGCGTGTTATAACAATTTAAAAATAGGGCTTTTTCCAACTTTGGGGGGCTGTGTAACGGGTGGGGCTGCAGAAAAAAATTCTTCTACGAAATTAATTTTTTTGGAATATCTGGGTGGTTAAAATTTCTTAACTCTATTTCAAACGGTGTAAAAGTCTTTGTAAACATACGGACGGACAAAGTCAAAATTAAGAAAAACCTTTGACACTTATTGAAGCTTTCGTTTTGGAGCTTTCAATTTAGTAAACAAATAAAAAAAATTTTGACAAGTATTCAAGTTATAGGTGTTTAAAAGCTAAATTTTTAGCAAAATTGCAATTTTCGACCTCTTACAGCTCCTAAAGAGGGGGCGTGACAAAAAATTCTGACTCTTACTTATTTCTAAGGATCTAACTTCTCCCAAAATTTCAAGTTTCTAGATTTAGCCGTTCCGAAGTTATGAGGGACCAAAAATTTTGTAAAACTTAGTTTTGAATAACGGTAAATTTTAGTACCGTATGGTAACCCTATACAATTAGTTTTTAAAAATTTGTAAAGCTTATAAGAACAGCTGTCTGTTACCGTTTTCAGGTTGGAAATATACCTTATCTAATATATAAAGAAGAAAATTTGTTTGTTTGTTTGTTTGTCCAGGATTCACGTGAAAACCACTGGTCCGATTGACACCAAATTTTAGAGGAATCATTTTGGGAGTCCGGGGGTGACATAGGCTATGTCGCATTTTTATAAGTCAGCAGGTTGCGGCTCCAGAGCCGCTTTAAGCTTTTTCGTTTTTTTGATGTCGAGTCGAAACGGTTTGACCGATTCACTTGAAATTTTGCACGAATGTTCTTCTTATTACACGGAATTAATGGTATAAAGTTGGTTGGAATAAATTAACACCTTTCGGCCCGGCGGGCTTCCAAAAAATTTTGTGTTTCCGATTTCTGTCCAATTTTACAGGGTGGTTTTGCAGTCAAAAAGAGAGGCTGACACAAATTTTTGTTGGGTTCGGTTAACCCGTTTGGGCACGAGGGCGCAATGAAGCTTTTTCAATGTTTTTGATGTCGAGCCGAAACAGTTTGACCGATTGACTTAAAATTTTGCACAAATGTTCTTCTTAGCAACCGTTGCATAAATTTGGTTGGAATAATTTAACCCATTTCGGCCTGGCGGGCTTCTAAAAAATTTTGTGTTTCCGATTTGTGTCCAATTTTACAAGGTGGTTTCGCAGTCGAAAATAAAGTCTGGCACAAATTTTTGTTGAGTTCGGTTAACCCGTTTGGGCACGAGAGTGCAAAGAAGCTTTTTCAATATTTTTGATGTCGAGTCAAAACTGTTTGACCGATTGACTTGAACTTTTGCACAAATGTTCCTCTTAGCAACCGCATTTAGTTATATAAATTTGGTTTGAATAAATTAACCCATTTCGGCCTGGCGAACTTTCAAAAAATTTTGTGTTTTCGATTTGTGTCCAATTTTACAGGTTGATTTTGTAGTCTAAAAGAAATTCTCCAAAAAGTTTTAGTTAAGTTCGATTAACCCATTTTCCATGACGACGCTATGAAGTTTTCTATATATTTTATTTTCTTATACGATTAAAAGTATTTTATTGAAAATTTTGTACCAGCGTTTTAATTAAAACCCACAGGGTTAATTTGGTTTTAACCTGTTTGTGCGTTTTGAACAAAGATTCAATGAAATTTTCAGTTTTCTTCAAATGAAATCTAAAAATCAAAAAATTCAATTTGTTATATATAATGCTTAAATACATAGTATTTTAAAACAGTTTTTCCAAAAAATAAGCCTACATTTCTCTCATAAAATCATAAAAAAACGAGGAAGAGCGTATTACAACTTTCAGGACTAAACAAAATATAAGTTGAAAAGCGAATTTTTAAACCTTTTCTAAACCATCGACTATATTTTATTCAAGCGTTGGCAATTCAAGAAAATCCCCTTTTGACCTATAGTCATTTTAATTCAGTTAACATTGTTCACCGGAAACCTACCATCCTCAACTATATCGTCAAGGAGCACCAAATTGTCAAGAAGTAGCATGTATAGAAAAATTAGAGATAATCGTTCAAATTGTTTTGCAAACTGTTTTTTAAAGTTTTTGTTTCGCAATCGATTAAAAGAACTCGACAAACCTTTTTTTTAAGTATTCCCCTAATTCAAAGAAGTTGTACCTACTTTCAAAAATTGGACGTAATTTACTTACAAATTTTTTTTTGAACAATCGTCGGCAGGGGTTAACAACTTTCAAGTCTGTTAGTAAATTGAACTTCATTTTCAAAGAAGAACACATATACGAAATTTGAAGTTAATCTGTTAAATCATTTCTAATATATAGCAAAGCAACGAAAAAACCTATAAAAAGCTGTTGGGCCACGATGAGTTAACGGAACTCCACAAATATTTTTTTGTGGCATTTATAGGCAAAGTAGTATCTCAAAAAATTGGCTGAAACTTGCTTTTTTACAATTTTCAAGCTTCCGGGCAACGCCGGGTAAATCTGCTAGTCTAATATATAAAGAAGAAAATTTGTTTGTTTATTTGTTTGTTTGTTTGTTTGTTTGTTTGTTTGTCCAGGATTCACGTGAAAACCACTGGTCCGATTGACACCAAATTTTAGAGGAATAATTTTGGGAGTCCGGGGGGTGACATAGGCTATGTCGAATTTTTATAAGTCAGCAGGTTGCGGCTCCAGAGCCGTTTTAAGCTTTTTCGTTTTTTTGATGTCGAGTCGAAACGGTTTGACTGATTCACTTGAAATTTTGCACGAATGTTCTTCTTATTACACGGAATTAATGGTATAAAACTGGTTGGAATAAATTAACCCCTTTCGGCCAAGCGGGCTTCCAAAAAATTTTGTGTTTCCGATTTGTGTCCAATTTTACAGGGTGGTTTTGCAGTCAAAAAGAGAGGCTGGCACAAATTTTTGTTGGGTTCGGTTAACCCGTTTGGGCACGAGGGCCCAATGAAACTTTTTCAATGTTTTTGATGTCGAGCCGAAACAGTTTGACCGATTGCCTTGAAATTTTGCACAAATCTTCCTCTTAGCAACCGCAATTAGTTGCATAAATTTGGTTGGAATAATTTAACCCATTTCGGCCCGGCGGGCTTCCAAAAATTATTTGTTTCCGATTTGTGTCCAATTTTACAGGGTGGTTTTGCAGTCAAAGAGAGAGGCTGGCACAAATTTTTGTTGAGTTCGGTTAACCCGTTTGGGCACGAGGGCGCAATGAAGCTTTTTCAATGTTTTTGATGTCGAGCCGAAACAGTTTTACCGATTGACTTGAAATTTTGCACAAATCTTCCTCTTAGCAAACGGAATTAGTTGTATAAAGATGGTTCGAAAATATTAACCCATTTCGGCCCGGCGGGCTTCCAAAAATTATTTGTTTCCGATTTGTGTCCAATTTTACAGGGTGGTTTTGCAGTCGAAAAGAAAGGCTGGAACAAATTTTTGTTGGGTTCGGTTAACCCGTTTGGACACGAGGGCCCAATGAAGCTTTTTCAATGTTTTTGGTGTCGAGCCAAAACGGTTTGACCGATTGACTTGAAATTTTGCACAAATGTTCCTCTTAGCAACTGCAATTAGTTGTATAAATTTAATTGGAATAATTTAACCCATTTCGACGTGGCGGGCTTCCAAAAAATTTTGTATTTCCAATTTGTGTCCAATTTTACAAGGTTGTTTCGCAGTCGACAATAGAGTGCGGCACAAATTTTTGTTGAGTTCGGTTAACCCGTTTGGGCACGAGGGCCCAATGAAGCTTTTTCAATGTTTTTGATGTCGAGTCAAAACAGTTTGACCGATTGACTTGAAATTTTGCACAAATGTTCCTCTTAGCAACCGCAATTAGTTGTATAAATTTGGCTGGAATAATTTAACCCATTTCGACGTGGCGGGCTTCCAAAAAATTTTGTATTTCCGATTTGTGTCCAATTTTACAAGGTGGTTTCGCAGTCGACAATAGAGTCTGGCACAATTTTTGTTGAGTTCGGTTAACCCGTTTGGGCACGAGGGCGCAAAGAAGTTTTTTCAATGTTTTTGATTTCGAGTCAAAACCGTTTGACAAATTGACTTGAAATTTTGCACAAATGATCCTCTTAGCAACCGCAATTAGTTGTATAAATTTGGCTGGAATAATTTAACCCATTTCGGCCTGGCGGACTTTCAAAAACTTTTGTGTTTTCGATTTGTGTCCAATTTTACAGGTTGATTTTGCAGTCTAAAGAGAGGCTGCAAAAAGTTTTAGTTAAGTTCGATTAACCCGTTTTCCACGACGACGCCATGAAGTTTTCTATAAATTTTATTTTCTTATACGATTAAAAGTATTTTATTGAAAATTTTGTACCAACATTTTAATTAAAACCCACATGGTTAATTTGGTTTTGACCTTTTTGTGCGTTTTGAACAAAGATTCAATGAAAATTTCAGTTTTCTTAAAATGAAATCCAAAAAGCAAAAATTTAAATTTCTTATATATAATGCTTAAAAACATAGTATTTTAAAACAGTTTTTCCAAAAAATAAGCCTACATTTCTCTCATCAAATCATAAAAAAACGAGGAAGAGCGTATTACAACTTTTAGGTGAGTACTAAGCAAAATATAAGTTGAAAAGCAAATTTTTAAATCTTTTCTAAACCAACAACTATATTTTATTCAAACGTTGGCAATTCAAGAAAACTACTATTGACATAGTATAATGACATAATGGCAAACTTAGTATCCCCATTTGACCAATAGTCATTTTAATTCAGTTAACATTATTCGCCGGAAACCTAACATCCTCAACTCTATCGTCAAGGAGCACCAAATTCTAAAGAAGCGCCATGTATAGAAAAATTAGAGATAATCGTTCAAACTGTTTTTTAAAGTTTTTGTTTCGCAATCGGTTAAAAGAACTCGACAAAACATTTTTTTAAGCATTCCCCTAATTCAAAGAAGTTGTACCTACTTTCAGAAATTGGACGTAATTTACTTACAAATTTTTTTTTGAACAATCGTCGGGTCGACAGGGGTTAACAACTTCCAAGTCTGTTAGTAAATTGAACTTCATTTTTAAAGAAGAACACATATACGAAATTTGAAGTTAATCGGTTAAATCATTTCTAATATATATAACAAAGCAACGAAAAAACCTATAAAAAACTGTTGGGTCACGATTGGTTAACGGAACTCCACAAATATTTTTTTTTGGCTTCATTTATAAGCAAAGTAGTATTTCAAAAAATTGGCTGAAGCTTGCATTTTTACAATTTGCAAGCTTCCGGGCAACGCCGGGTAAATCTGCTAGTCTAATATATAAAGAAGAAAATTTGTTTGTTTGTTTGTTTGTTTGTCCAGGATTCACATGAAAACCACTGGTCCGATTGACACCAAATTTTAGAGGAATAATTTTGGGAGTCCGGGGGGTGACATAGGCTATCTCGCATTTTTATAAGTCAACAGGTTGCGGCTCCAGAGCCGTTTTAAGCTTTTTCGTTTTTTTGATGTCGAGTCGAAACGGTTTGACCGATTCACTTGAAATTTTGCACGAATGTTCTTCTTATTACACGGAATTAATGGTATAAAGTTGGTTGGAATAAATTAACACCTTTCGGCCCGGCGGGCTTCCAAAAAATTTTGTGTTTCCGATTTCTGTCCAATTTTACAGGGTGGTTTTGCAGTCAAAAAGAGAGGCTGACACAAATTTTTGTTGGGTTCGGTTAACCCGTTTGGGCACGAGGGCGCAATGAAGCTTTTTCAATGTTTTTGATGTCGAGCCGAAACAGTTTGACCGATTGACTTAAAATTTTGCACAAATGTTCTTCTTAGCAACCGTTGCATAAATTTGGTTGGAATAATTTAACCCATTTCGGCCTGGCGGGCTTCTAAAAAATTTTGTGTTTCCGATTTGTGTCCAATTTTACAAGGTGGTTTCGCAGTCGAAAATAAAGTCTGGCACAAATTTTTGTTGAGTTCGGTTAACCCGTTTGGGCACGAGAGTGCAAAGAAGCTTTTTCAATATTTTTGATGTCGAGTCAAAACTGTTTGACCGATTGACTTGAACTTTTGCACAAATGTTCCTCTTAGCAACCGCATTTAGTTATATAAATTTGGTTTGAATAAATTAACCCATTTCGGCCTGGCGAACTTTCAAAAAATTTTGTGTTTTCGATTTGTGTCCAATTTTACAGGTTGATTTTGTAGTCTAAAAGAAATTCTGCAAAAAGTTTTAGTTAAGTTCGATTAACCCATTTTCCATGACGACGCTATGAAGTTTTCTATATATTTTATTTTCTTATACGATTAAAAGTATTTTATTGAAAATTTTGTACCAGCGTTTTAATTAAAACCCACAGGGTTAATTTGGTTTTGACCTGTTTGTGCGTTTTGAACAAAGATTCAATGAAATTTTCAGTTTTCTTCAAATGAAATCTAAAAATCAAAAAATTCAATTTGTTATATATAATGCTTAAATACATAGTATTTTAAAACAGTTTTTCCAAAAAATAAGCCTACATTTCTCTCATAAAATCATAAAAAAAGGAGGAAGAGCGTATTACAACTTTCAGGACTAAACAAAATATAAGTTGAAAAGCGAATTTTTAAACCTTTTCTAAACCATCGACTATATTTTATTCAAGCGTTGGCAATTCAAGAAAATCCCCTTTTGACCTATAGTCATTTTAATTCAGTTAACATTGTTCACCGGAAACCTACCATCCTCAACTATATCGTCAAGGAGCACCAAATTGTCAAGAAGCAGCATGTATAGAAAAATTAGAGATAATCGTTCAAATTGTTTTGCAAACTGTTTTTTAAAGTTTTTGTTTCGCAATCGATTAAAAGAACTCGACAAACCTTTTTTTTAAGTATTCCCCTAATTCAAAGAAGTTGTACCTACTTTCAAAAATTGGACGTAATTTACTTACAAATTTTTTTTTGAACAATCGTCGGCAGGGGTTAACAACTTTCAAGTCTGTTAGTAAATTGAACTTCATTTTCAAAGAAGAACACATATACGATATTTGAAGTTAATCTGTTAAATCATTTTTAATATATAGCAAAGCAACGAAAAAACCTATAAAAAGCTGTTGGGCCACGATGAGTTAACGGAACTCCACAAATATTTTTTTGTGGCATTTATAGGCAAAGTGGTATCTCAAAAAATTGGCTGAAACTTGCTTTTTTACAATTTTCAAGCTTCCGGGCAACGCCGGGTAAATCTGCTAGTCTAATATATAAAGAAGAAAATTTGTTTGTTTGTTTGTCCAGGATTCACGTGAAAACCACTGGTCCGATTGACACCAAATTTTAGAGGAATAATTTTGGGAGTCCGGGGGGTGACATAGGCTATGTCGCATTTTTATAAGTCAACAGGTTGCGCCTCCAGAGCCGTTTTAAGCTTTTTCGTGTTTTTGATGTCGAGTCGAAACGGTTTGACCGATTCACTTGAAATTTTGCACGAATGTTCTTCTTATTACACGGAATTAATGGTATAAAGTTGGTTGGAATAAATTAACACCTTTCGGCCCGGCGGGCTTCCAAAAAATTTTGTGTTTCCGATGTGTGTCCAATTTTACAGGTTGATTTTGCAGTCTAAAGAGAGGCTGCAAAAAGTTTTAGTTAATTCGATTAACCCGTTTTCCACGACGACGCCATGAAGTTTTCTATAAATTTTATTTTCTTATACGATTAAAAGTATTTTATTGAAAATTTTGTACCAACATTTTAATTAAAACCCACATGGTTAATTTGGTTTTGACCTGTTTGTGCGTTTTGAACAAAGATTCAATGAAATTTTCAGTTTTCTTCAAATGAAATCTAAAAATCAAAAAATTCAATTTCTTATATATAATGCTTAAAAACATAGTATTTTAAAACAGTTTTTCCAAAAAATAAGCCTACATTTCTCTCATAAAATCATAAAAAAACGAGGAAGAGCGTATTACAACTTTCAGGTGAGTAATAAACAAAATATAAGTTGAAAAGCAAATTTTTAAATCTTTTCTAAACCATCGACTATATTTTATTCAAACGTTGGCAATTCAAGATAACTACAATTGACATAGTATAATGACATAATGGCAAACTTAGTATCCTCATTTGACCAATAGTCTTTTTAATTCAGTTAACATTATTCGCCGGGAACCTAACATCCTCCACTCTATCGTCAAGGAGCACCAAATTCTCAAGAAGCACCATGTATAGAAAAATTAGAGATAATCGTTCAAACAGTTTTTTAAAGTTTTTGTTTCGCAATCGGTTAAAAGAACTCGACAAAACATTTTTTTAAGCATTCCCCTAATTCAAAGAAGTTGTACCTACTTTCAGAAATTGGACGTAATTTACTTACAAATTTTTTTTTGAACAATTTTCGGGTCGGCAGGCATTAACAACTTCCAAGTCTGTTAGTAAATTGAACTTCATTTTCAAAGAAGAACAGATATACAAAATTTGAAGTTAATCGGTTAAATCATTTCTAATATATAAAACAAAGTAACGTAAAAACCTATAAAAAGCTATTGGACTACGATGGGGTAACGGAACTCCACAAATATTTTTTTGTGGTTTCATTTATAAGCAAAGTAGCATTTCAAAAAATTGGCTGAAACTTGCTTTTTTACAATTTGCAAGGTTCCGGGCAACGCCGGGTAAATCTGCTAGTAGAACTGTAATTATAACTGTCTAAATATGGGGCTTTTTTCGACTTTGTGGGGCTACAGCTCCGTAACGGGGGGGGCTACAAAAAAAAAATTCTAACATTAAATTATTTTTTTTGCAATACCTACCCATTTCTGATATTGTTTAGTCAGCCGTATGTAAAAAGGGACGGACAGGCAAAGTGAAGCTATATAGGCACATTTTTACAAATTTTTTTGAAAATGTGGTAAAAATGCAAAATGGGACAAATTTTCAGAAAGCCAAGATATTTTTTTAACAGAATATCCAGAAAGCACAAACATAAATAAAGAAGTAGCTACCTTGACTAAAAGTGTAAGATATGCGGTGAATCTTTTGATGGCTAAATCAAGTACTCACAAATTCAACTGGCCAATATGGTTTAACAAAGAAATTCCCATCCGAATTAGAAATAGAGGCAGAGAATTTAGGCAGTTTAAAAGAAACAAAACCAGCGAAAATCTCATAGTTCTTAAAAAAACTAGTGCAAAACTTAGAAGAGCAATTAAAGTCGCTCGAGCAAGGTCTTGGGAAAACTCTGCAGGGAAAAAAAGTTAAAATCTATTTTTATAGGGAAAAAAAGGTCAAATCTTTTGGCAATAAGGCACGAACCTCAAGGCGAACTAATTACAAATCCCGGAAAAAAAGTTGATTATCTTTTAAGTTTGTGTTCTAAAACCTCAGAGGATACTACATACTTTGCAGAATTTATAACACAAAAACTAAACTTTAAATTTCATCAAGTTCAAATTTACTGGATGGTCCCATTACTGTAACAAAAACGCAATTAAAATTACGCAATTTCAAAGGAACAACGCCGGGTATAGACGGAGTCTCGTATCGTATGTTAAAACATACGACTCAACACTTTAAAAATCGTTTGGTCAACCTATATAATAAATACTTGATTCAGGAGCTTTTCCACAAGCATGGAAAGTCGCTGAACTCAAGCCTATTGCAAAAGGAAAAGCAGACATAAGTAACCCACAAAATTACAGGTTCATATCCTTGATTTCCACGCTCTCCAAAATTCTTGAAAAAATTTTAGGTAATAGACCAAGCTGGCTACTTGAAGAAAATTTGTCAAATAAGATACATGATTTCAGGCCTAATAGAAGTGCTACCACCTTACTTCAAGCGCTTGAATTTTATCTGGCAATGTCATTGCACAATAAAGAACACAGTTCTGTTGTGTCTTGTGACATAGAAAAATTTTGATGCCATTTCAGCACACACAATCTTAAAACAATTAGCAACATGGCAAGTTGAAATAAAATTCACGAAAATTATAGATAGTTTTTTAAAAAACAGGAAAATAGTTGTAAGTTGGAGAGGGACATATTCGTCTGTTAAAAAATTGCACAATGGCATGCAGAAAGAGAAATTGCATACCAAACCCCCTAAATTTTGACAGCCAAACAATAATGAAATTTCAATATTAGAACTTACTTTCAACAAATTTTAAAAATTTGAGCCACATATAAATAAATCAGTAACAAAACTCAAAAAAACCAATAATCTGTTAAAAATCATATGTAGAAATAAATATGGACCAACTATCAATGTAGCCACTCAAATAGCAAAATCTATGCAAGTAGGAAAAATTGACTTTGCAGTTACAGTGTACGGTTTCTGCACAAAAGCCCAAATAGCTAAAATTCAGATTCAACTAAATGTAGCTGCAAGAATCGCTTTAGGAGCTCTAAGATCCTCAAATGTTGAAAGCATAATGATAGAATCTGGTTTCCCTACCTTTGTAGAAAAGGAAACCTCATTGCTATGAAATTTGCACTTAAACAAGCTAGTGACAAGGAGCACCCACCAATATAGTTTCAGCTTTACTTGAGGATAAGATTAGAGTGCCAATGTAATCTTCGCTTGTAAAAGCAATTAGTCTTTCAAAGGACAATGAAATCCCGTTTGATATAACACCTCTAAATTCTAGAATATCTGCCCCCTGGTTATTTGATACAAATAAATTTATAGATACTTCAATATTGCAGTTTATAAAAGAAAGCACAACAACCGCAAATTACCAACAGATTTATAAGGAGCACACTGAAAACCTTTATCCTGATGCGTATAAAATATTCACGGATGTATCAAAAACGGAAAATGGGTATGGATAAAAATACTAGAACCTGCAACGGAAATATACAACGCAGAGTTAGTAGCAATACATGAAGCACTAAAGTTATGTTTAAAGCCAAATAATTCAAATATAAATATTTATTCAGACAGTTTAAGGGACGTCAATGCCATAAAGAACTACGCAAACAAACAACTTTTAGTAAAATCCGTTAGAAACCTTTTAAGTCAAATCGGAAGGGAATCGAAACTAATATGGATCCCCGGTCATAGCGGAATTAAGGGAAACGAATGTGCCGACAGAGAAGCCAAGTTAGATCTAAAGAGCCCCATCATAGGCTAACATAACCAACACTTGAATTTAAAAATAAGGCAAATCAAGCAATTTATACAAAACACTAGGCAAGCAAACTGGGTTAACTCAAATAACTTTTTACAGACACACTGGCTCACAACGTTAAAACCAGAATACGAAATCGGTAAGGGAAGAAAAATTGACGTAAAATTCTGTAGCATTAGACTTGGACACACACTTGCTACAAAAAAAATTTCTGTTTGACAAAACAGACTATCATTCTTGTCCAAAATGTGGACACACACACTCTGTGAAACACATTTTCACCAAATGTCCTTTCACATTACATATTTTGACAAACAATAATCTTAACACTGAACATCTGCTTCAAGCTAACCGCATTAGAATAGACTTAATACAAAAGATAGCTAGCGATTTTAATATTTGGAATAAAATTTAGATATAATAGAAAAAGAGGAGAAAAAGCAAATTCTTAAAAGTTAAAATTAAAAATGGAAAACTAAAACGACATAAAAAAGTAATATCAATATTATTGCATATTATATAAAAACAAGAATTACAAGATTAAAAATTTTCTGAATGTTTAAATTAAATTATACATAAGAATTATACATATGAAACTGTAAATAAGCATATTGGTTAATTAAAATAATTATAAAAATAGTTTTAAGATTTAAATTTAAATAAGATATAACAAGTAAAGAAAAAGTCAGTCGCTGCAACCGACTTAGAAATACGCTACACCTATTTGGTTCAAATTTAAGGACATATCCATAAGTCATTTTAACACCATAAAAGCTGTTATTAATTTGACCGTTAGACATAGCTAACCAAATTAACTTTATAATACTAAAAACATTTTCTAATTACACTATCTATTAAAAAATATTACAAATTCTTACTAATTTATCTATTTAAAAATATTAAAAAATAAAAAAACTTGAAATAAATGAAAATATACTTATTATTCAATTACAAAATGAAAAAATTCTAATTATTAAATTTTGTGATAAAAAGATAATCAAAGTATAAATATATATTTATATGCAATTTATATGCAATGCAATTATTTTAAATTTTGAAAAGTTTTAATTATTAAATATATTAAATTTTTATCACAAAATTTAATAATTCAAATTTTTTCGCTTTTGTAATAGAATTGAAATAAATAAATTTTCATTTAATTCAAGTTTTTTTCATTTTTTAATATTTTCAAATCGCTAAATTAGTAAGAATTTGTAATATTTTTTTTATAGATAATCTAATTAGAAAATGTTTTTAGTATTATAAAGTTGATTTGGTTAGCTATGTTTTACGACCAAACTAATAACAGCTTGTATTGTTTTAAAATGACTAATTGACTTCCCATTAAATTTGAACCAAATAGGTGTTGCACCGACTGACTGTTTCTTTACCTGTTTTATTTTTTATAACTATAACTATAAATTTTATTTTTTCTATTTCTTTTATTAATTAATTTAATTAATTTTTTTGTTTATATAGAATTTAAAAAAAAAAAATTATAAATTTTAATATCACGCGCCGGTTTGTTTTGTTTACATTTAACTAAATTTATATAATAATTTTTTTTTTTGAAGAATCTTTCTTTTAATCTTCTTCTAGTGGTAAACAAAACAATATATCCATCTCTCTCCTTCCCATTGATTGATGTTAATGTTCCAAATAATTCTCACCGCTCTCAATATACCATCATAAAGCACCGTAACTTAATTAATAAATTCTGATGGTATATGTCCAATATTATCAATAAACTTTCATTCTATTTTTGTATTTTACTATTTATATTGCCACAATTACAAATGTTGTTTTTTTTTTTAATTAGATGTAATTGTGTATTTGTTTTATTTTTAATGAGTTTGGGGTTGTACCTACTACAATAAGGGCACATATAGTTTTTACATAGATTCTATATCGTGCATGTTAAAAACTGTTGGACGTAGTTATAAACCATTCTCTCGCTCGAAATAAAACTTTTAAAATTAAAAAAATTTAAATTAAAAATTTTTTTTTTGTTTTATTTTTCTATTTTTTTTTTCGTAAGTAAATCGTGCAATAAGCATTTTTTTTTTTTTTTTTCTTTGTTTTTGTTTTTTCTTTTTTAACAAAATTATCAACTTTAACGTTAATTTTTGTAATATTCGCGGTTTACAAACGAACTTCCATGACGTTGAGGGCCATCTTAATTCAATTTAAACCGGCAATCCTTGCTTTATGTGAAACGCAAGTTAGTAGCTGAAATGTTAACTTCGATATTAATGGCTACTCACTCATTTCACACTTCGTTCCCAAAAGAGGCATCGCCATCTACATAAAAAATGCATTGCTTTCAACACTCTTGTGAAATATAAATCTTCTAGTCCAACTTTTAATTACGTTTGTGTCAAAATCCATGTTGGAAAGCATGTTATACATTTCTTTTTTCTATACAGATCACCCAATTTAAGTGAACTGGAAACTGTTATGGAAATTGAAAACCTTTCAAACCAGATCAATGAAATTCTCGATTGTTATCCTGAGACTGAAATTGTTCTGGCAGGGCATTTTAATGTTCATAACAAAGACTAGCTTCACTTTTGCAGTAGCTGTTCTCCGAGTAAAAACTCGATTGGGAAACAAGTTGAATTATTTTCCACTCTATTTCACCTTTCTCAACATGTTAAAAATCTTACTAGAATTCCTAACCGTGCTGATCAAGAAGGTCACCTCTTGGATCTGCTTCTAACCACACACCCTGAAAAGTATGTGGTTTCAGTTAGTTGCCCCCTGGAGGGCTCTGATCACTGTTTGGTCAATACAAGCTTCCAGGCAGGCTCGGTGTCCAACCAAAGGTCCCTTCCCAAAAAATTGGTATGGCGTTATAACCATGCTAACTGGGAAGGTCTGTATAATTTTTAGAAAACCTTTGATTGGTCACTGTGCTTCCGTGGTAGGAATGTTGACTTTGCTGCAAATGCGATTAGTGAAACTATTCTACTTGGAATGAGATTATTTATACCTCACTCCATGAAATCTATTAAACGGAAACCCAACACTTGGTTTAATTGTATTTGCAAAGAAGCTATTCTAGAAAGAGAGGAAGCATTCAAAAAGTACCGGGACAGCGGTTGTATACAGTGGTTCGGAACAGATGCAAGAGAATTATCAACAAGCAAAAATTCTTGTTCAACCAAAGGTTGAAACGTAAAGTAATACACATGCCCAAGAATAGAAAATCTTTTTAGACTTTGAAAAACATTTAAAAGAAGATAATAGCGGGTCTTGTTTTCCTCCACTTGTTGATATAAACCACATCGTGTCAGATTCAAAAGAAATAGCGAATTTGTTTGACAAACAGTTCGCTTCTAACTCGTCACTACCTCAGTCAACTCAAAGACCCCCATCTATTCCAGAAGTTGGCTGCTTCTTTGGTAGACTATACTTTAGGACGCGAGCAGTGATGAAAATCTTGAAAATCTTGATACAAAAAAATCAGCCGGTCCGGACGGTAATACAACTACCGTCCTCAAAAACACATATACCTTCATTTCAAAACCTATGCGCAACCTTTTCCATCTTTCCTTTACTTCAGGTATTCATCCTATCCAATGGAAGATTGCACATGTTCTTCCAATTCCTAAAAAAGGCGATAAAATCGATCCCTCTAACTACCGAGCTATTGCTATTACATCGGTCCCCTCGAAAGTAATGGAAAAAGTTATTAACTATAAAATTTTGAAATATCTAGATCATGAAGGTTTGCTTCATGATCGACAATACGGGTTCAGAGCACGTCGTTTAACTGGTGATCTCATGACCTACCTGTGCGAAAAGCTTAATATCAATCTTCACCATTCTGGCGAGCCTGATGTTGTGGCTTTGGATATTTCTAAAGCGAATTCGATCGAGTTTGGCATTATGCTTTGTAGGCAAAATGCAGGGCTTTAGGTCTAGGTAGGGTTTTCGATAAATGGATTTGAGATTCGCACGATCCGTGTTCTTGTCGATGGATATTCATCCAGAGATTTCAAAATAAATGCTGGTGTCCCTCAGGGATCTGTTTTAACCCCCAGTCTTTTCATAATATTTATAAATTACCTACTTTCAATAACTTCCAATCCAATCCATAGCTTCGCAGACGACAGTTCCCTTGTTGCTTTCTATGAATTTCATAGCCGCTGTAACATTAATCACCAGATTAATTCAACAGCAAAAAATTTCACTATAAGTGAATTAAACAAAGATTTAATTAAAATGCAAAAATGGGATGAAATCAACAGAGTTGATTTCAACACCAAAAAATCCGAATGCTGTATAGTATAGTATATAACTATTCCGAACCTTTCTTTTCAAGGAGAAGCTTTGCACCATTCGGAAGGCTTGAACATTTTGGGGATTGAGCTAAACCAAAAATTGACTTGGTCAAATCATATTTTTGGAGTAGCTAAGGACGCTGCTAAATGTTTGGGTTTCTTGTATCGCTGCAAAACTTACTTCTCATCCTCTGGTCTCCTTAACATCTATAAAACTTATATTACGCCGAAAATGGAGTATAATACACATATTTGGGCTGGTTCTGTCATTAAGGCACTGGGATATCTTGATAGAATGCAAAATAGAGCTATTCGTCTTATAAATGATCCCAGTATTGACTCCATACAGCGATCGTCGCTCGACCTGTTGGGTCACTGACCTTGTTTTATAGATATCTTCTAGGGACTAACACCTGTTCTAAAGAAATCAAGCAACTTATGCCTCCATTCAAGATTTTCCGGAGAGAAACAAGGAAGGCAACAGATGCTCATCCCTACAAAATTGAGCTAGCCAGATGGCGTAACACAGCTTATGGAAATTCGTTTGTCATGCGCTCATCACGTTTATGGAACCATCTTCCACCCATCTTCCACGTTAAACGTGTTTTCCACGCAACCCAATTTAAAAAGAAAATTAACATCTTTCTTCTAAATATCCCATCCAATTTTCATCATCCCCCATAATTCAGATATTCCAAATAACTTACACCATAATCCTAAATCCTTCCATATCCTCATTCCTGTAACCAAACTGTACATTTGTATTACAGGTTCCCTCCTAAAGTGTGGTTCATAAAGGGTGTGCTTTTGGTGTGTTGAAATCATATTTTCCATTCCCTCGTAAAAAAAAAAAAAATTAAATACTTTTTGTAAAAAATTGTGATTTGTTTTTGATTTACTTATTTTCATTTCCACGATGAATAAATACCTAAATATAAATCACAATGTATAAGTTCATTAAAATTCTCCGAAAAATATACTTGATTATTTTTTAAAATAAATTACTGCAATTTTTTCTTCTAATATTATTCAAATATGTTTCTTGATGTTTTGTTCATTTATATTCATAATATTAAAAATTGAAAATATAAAATTAAAAGTAAATTTAATCAAATAGTAAATATCTTTATACGAAATAACTTACAATATTAAAAACTTTCCAATCCAAATGTATTTCAATGTAAATATGTAAACAAAAAAACTAATGAGAAACTGCTTGTTAAACATTCTCATTTACTCAAATTTAAATAATGACAGAAGAAGTAGCCATACCATTTGAATACTCGTAAGAAAATGCATGTGTATTTTTATGTCGAATACCTCAAGATAGGAAATCACATAAGAAGAAAAGAGTCGGGAACATTCTTTTTCCATTCAAGAACTAGTAATTCTATACTATAATAATTTCTTTGCACATAATCTTTTTCTAATTTGTTCTTTTTAGTTATTCTCTCAATATGTTTTTTTTTTCAAAAGCACCACAATTTAAAATATCAATCAAAAAATTTTAATTAACGCTCAAAACCAATTAATTTTATATTTCGGTCCCAAGTTCGGAACTTAGCACATTATCTCTTTGTTAAATTAAGAAAATATTGTAAAATATTTAAAAAAATCTCGCTGTCAAATTGTATTGTTTTTACATATGTTAAAATGTTTGCAAAGCATAAATAATAAATACTTTACTTTACTTAATCTCTTCTAAGGAAATCAAACAATCATAACAATATGAAACAAGGCAGGAAAAAAACCAAGGGTTAAAAAGCACATTTTAAAAGCACATTTTCAAAATTATATAGGGTTTCTTACTGAGTATTTTATCATTTATTATACCCTACACCTATAGAATAGGTAAAGGGGTATATTAACTTTGGTATGGTGTTTGTAACCACCTAAAGGAAGCGAGGTAGATATGGAAAAGTATATATATTTGTGATCAGCGTGACCGCCTTAGTCGATATAGCCATGTCCGTCCGTCCGTCCGTCAGTCCGTCCGTCCGTCCGTCCGTCCGTCCGTAGGCACGATAACTCAAAAAATAATGGAGCTATCTTGATGAAATTTTAACTGTAGATTACTAGGACTGAAAGTACGGCGGGGATTGCATATGGGCGAAATCGGCCCATGGGTTCGGAATCTGGACCTTTTAATCGATCGAAGGGCTAACGCACATATATAAAAAATCACGATAACTCAACAACTAATGACGCTATCTTCATCAAATTTGTGCTGTAGGTTACTAGTAATGAAACTACTTCGGGGATTGCGTAAGGTCGGGATTGGACCATGGGTTCGGAACCTAGAACTTTTTGTTCAAATTTAGGCCAAACGAGCATAATTCCGAAACCAATGAAGGTGGAACCTCCAAATTTGGTATCAGGGTGTCCCTTCCTATTTCCTAAGTGTTTTGGGAATTTGGGCCCCATTGGAGTAGTGGGTCGGGGACCAGCCACACATTTCCGAAGACCTTAAAGCATATCTTTAAAATTAATAAAGATAACAACTTGAAAAAATGTAGAAGCTTCCAATTTGCCACAAGGGTGTTCTTTACTATCTCTTGCGTGTTCCCTTAATTTGGGATCAATTGGAGAGGTGGTTCAGTACCCCTCTCAGACCTCCCAAGTTTTAAAAGCTTATAATCGAAATTACTAAAAATAGTTACTTAAAATTAAGATAGACCGTTCAAATTGTGTACAAGGGTTAACTAGTACTATAAGTAAAGCGCGGGCTGTATAAGGGCGAAATCAGCCCATGGGTTCGGATTCTGGACCTTTTAGTCGGTGTCAGGGATAACGAACATATATTAAAAATCACGATAACTCAACAACTAATGAGTCTATCTTCATGAAATTTGTGCTGTAGGTTATTGGTAATGAAACTACGACGGTAACTACGTACGGTGAGGATTGGACAATGGGTTCGGAACTGAGAACTTTTTGATCGAATTTAGGCCAAACTAGCGTAATTCCGAAACCAATGAAGATATAACCTCCAAATTTGGTATCAGGGTGTCCCTTCCTATTGCGTAAGTGTCTTTGAAATTTGAGCCCCATTGGACTAGTGGGTCGGGGACCAGCCACTCAGATCCGAGGACCTTAAAGCATATTTTCGAAATTAACAAAAATAGTAACTTGAAAAAAATGTAGAAGCTTCAAATTTGGCCCAGGGTGTTCTTTACTATTTCTTCCGTGCCCCCCTAATTTGGGATCATTTGGAGTGGTGGTTCAGGACCTCTCTAAGACCCCCAAATGTGTAAAAGCTTATCATCGAAATTAATAAAACTAGTAACTTAAAATTAAGATAGAACGTTCCAATTGTATACAAGGGTTAACTAGTATTGAAAGTATGACGGGACTGCATATCGGCGAAATCGTACCATGGTTTCGGGTTCTGGAACCCTTGACAAGTTCAAGGACTAAAAAACATATATCTTAAAAACACCATAACTCAAAAAATAATGCCGGTATTTTGATGAAATTTAAACTCTAGATTACTAGTAATGAAAGTACCATGCGAAATGGTTCTGGTCGAGTTTAATTTCAAAGCCAAAGAATATATTTCCTATGTCCTATGTGTCTCCGAAATCTGGACTAAATTGTAGTGGTTCAGCTATGTTCAAAGGTACTTGCTGCATTTATGTAAAATTTATTTGAATATTTAAATGAATTATATGAAAAGTTCAAAATTTGTAATTGTATTTTAGAAGTACATTTATTGCATATTTTGCGTTTATAAGCTTTTCTATTAGGTATATAAACTAACCATTTAAAATAATTGCAATTTTTAAAAATTTGGATTATTAAATATATTATGCTTTGATTATCTTTTTATCACAAAATTTATCAATTAGAATTTTTTCATTTTGTAATTGAATTGGAATAAATATATTTTCATTCATTTCAAGTTTGTTTGTTTTTTAATATTTTTAAATAGATAAATTAGTAAGATTTTGTAATATTTTTTAATAGATAGTGTAATTAGAAAATGTTTTTAGTATTATAAAGTTAATTTGGTTAGCTATGTCTTACGATCAAATTAATAACAGCTTTTATAGTGTTAAAATGACTTATGAATATGTCCTTAAATTTGAACCAAATAGGTGTAGGGTATTTCTAAGTCGGTTGCACCGACTGACTATTTCTTCACTTGTTTTTATTAAAATATATATAAAAATAAATGATAATATTATAATTTAGTTATATTATTAATTTAATAATTATATGACTAATAGTGAAATCAATACTTAAAATATAACCCCAATACACTCAAGAAAACCGGTTAATAAGTTACTATAAAAAAAAAACATAAAAGTTTTAATTTTTAAGACCTAGTAGCCCTTCAATGAGGAAGGTTCCCAAATTTTTGCTTTGCAATCTGATGATGGATCTGCCCACCCACCTCCTGTCCTCACCCTTCCATTTTTTTAGGTTCTAGGAAATCAATAGTGAACTCCACCAAAATTTAGAATTTTACCCCTAATATTATTATCAAAGCAAAAATAGTTAAAACTAAGAAACAATTCACTCTGTCCGTCCGTCCGTTCGTATGTTTACAAAACTTTTACACCGTTTGAAATAGAGTAAAGAAATTTTAACCACGTGTAGATATTCCAAAAAAAATAACTCCGTAGAAGAATTTTTTCTGTAGCCCCACCCGTTACGGATCTACAGCCCCCCAAAGTTAAAGAAAACCTGTTTTTAAATTGTTATAACATTCTTATCATAGAATGTTTTTTATTAGTGTTAATAAGAAACCACTGAACCACAGAAATTTTTAAAACTGTTTTAAACTATAACAATATAGAAAGAGAAGCAATATGGCCTAACCTTCATTTATATTCTAACACTTTATAATCTAATTCTTTAATTAATGATTTGAGTAAAATAATATCACGAAATACTCAAATTCTCCCAATTAAGACAGAAAGAAAAAAACAAGAATTGATTATAAATACTACAAAAGATATAAAGACAATTCAAAAATTTTAGATTTATATTTTAAATATAGAAAAGACGTAGTGAATATGTAGGGCAAGAAAAGAAAAACTATTCGTGGGAAATCTTTAAAGACCAAAATAATGGGAGGAAACTTTAGAATATTTACAAAAAAATTATGTTTAATAAGGAAAGTAAAAGCATTATTAAAGTTTTGAAAAATGGCGATTGTTCATTACAAGACCAAAATGATATAGCTGAATGTATGAACACTCATTTTATAAATGTTACGGAAAAATTAAAATTCTCTGCCAATCAAACAAGCAAATTTACAGCATATTTACAGAAGCATATTACAGAAGATTCCTAGCAAGTTTTACAGCATATTTACAGAAACATATTCCAGAAGATTCCTAGCAAATTTTACAGCATATTTACAGAAGCATATTACAGAAGAGAGTAAAAGCATATTTACAGAAGATTCCATAATATGATAACAATTAAGTAATAGCTAATGGATTAGAACAAGGCGACTAATGGTAAAAAAAAAATAAAGACTAATAAATTTAACAATACAAATTACAATAAATAATAGTTATAAGTAAAACAAAAAAAAAAATTAAAAAAATTATTTGTTTATGTTTATTAAAAAATATATTTATTACTAGCAGATTTACCCGGCGTTGCCCGGAAGCTTGCAAATTGTAAAAAAGGAAGTTTCAGCCAATTTTTTGAAATGCTACTTTGCTTATAAATGAAGCCAAAAAAAATATTTGTGGAGTTCCGTTAACCCATTGTGGCCCAGCTTTTTATAGGTTTTTTCGTAGCTTTGCTATATAATAGAAATGATTTAACCAATTAACTTAAAATTTTGTATATGTGTCTTTTTGAAAATTAAGTTCACTTTACGAACAGACTTGGAATTTGTTAACCCCTGCCGACACGACGATTGTTCAAAAAAAATTTGTAGGTGTCCAATTTTTGAAAGTAGGTACAACTTCTTTGAATTAGGGCGTTTTGGCGAATTCTTTTAACCGATTGCGAAACAAAAACTTTAAAAAACAGTTTGCAAAACAGTTTGAACGATTATATCTAATTTTTCTATACATGGTGCTTCTTGAAAATTTGGTGCTCCTTGACGATAGAATTGAGGATGGTAGGTTTCCGGCGAATAATGTTAACTGAATTGAAATGACTATAGGTCAAACGGGTATACTAAATTTGCCATTATGTCATTATACTATGTCAATAGTAGTTTTCTTGAATTGCCAACGTTTGAATAAAATATAGTCGACGGTTTCGAATAGGTTTAAAAATCTGCTTTTCAACTTATATTTTAATTAGTACTTATCTGAAAGTTGTACTACGTTATTCCTCGTTTTTATATGATTTTATGAGAGAAATGTAGGCTTCTTTTTTGGAAAAACTGTTTTAAAATACCATGTATTTAAGCATTATATATACGAAATTGAATTTTTTGATTTTTAGATTTCATTTGAAGAAAACTGCAATTTCACATTGAAATCTATTTTTAAAAAACAACAACTCGAAAGTAGATAAAAAACAAAGACTTACGAAAAAATGTGGAGAAGGAAATTGTTATGTTATTTAATTTTAGAGATATTTTTATTCGGCTTCTTTATTAGCTATATTTTTATTATTATTAATATCATCTCATTTAGCTTTTAACTATTTGAGACTATTTAAGGAAAAAATTAGTCTTACTAAGTGAGCTTTTGGAATAAAGGTTAGCTTGCGTTCATACCAAAAATTTGAAAATTTCATTGAATCTTTGTTCAAAAAGCGCAAACAGGTTAAAACCAATTTAACCCTGTGGGTTTTAATTAAAATGTCGGTACAAAATTTTCAATCAAATTCTTTTAATCGTTTAAGAAAATAAAATTTATAGAAAACTTCATGGCCTCGTTGTGGAAGACGGGTTAATCGAACTTAACTAAAACCTTTTGCAACCTCTCTTTTAGACAGCAAAATTAACCTGTAAAATTGGGCTCAAATCGGAAACACAAAATTTTTGGAACCCCGCCAGGCCGAAATGGATTAATTCATTCCATACTAATTTACATAACTAATTCCGGTTGCTAAGAGGGAGATTTATTCAGAATATCAAGTCAATCGGTCAAACCGTTTTGAGCTAACTCAACAAAAACTTGTGCCAGACTCTCTTTCGACTGCGAAACCACGCTGTAAAATTGGACACAAATCGGAAACACAAATTTTTTTGAAAGCCGGCCAGGCCGGAATGGGTTAATTTATTCCAACCAAATTTAAACTAATTTCGGTTGCTAAGAGGAACATTTGTGCAAAATTTCAAGTCAATCGGTCAAACTGTTTTGACTCGGCATTGAAAACATTGAAAAAGCTTCATTGGGCCCTCGTGCCCAAACAGGTTAATCGACCTCAACAAAAATTTGTGTCAGCCTCTCTTTTCGATTGCAAAACCACCCTGTAAAATTGGACACAAATCGGAAACACAAATTTTTTTGAAAGCCGGCCAGGCCGAAATGGGTTAATTTATTCCAACCAAATTTATGCAACTAATTCCGTTTGGTAACGTAACAATTGCTCTAACAATTGATGATTATTTAAATATAAAATATTTTACAGAGATTGATACCCTAGCAGCAAAAACCTTGTAAAAAAATAATCTCAATATTATTTACTTAAATATGCAAAGTTTAAGAAATAAATTAACTGATTTAGAATTATTAGTTAATTTATACCAATGCGATATTCATATTATAAATTTGGATAAGTAAATCAGAAAATCAATTTTTCAATTTGCCCGGCTATACAGCTTACTTTTCAAACCGTGCCAACTCATACGGAGGAGTTGCCACATACGTAAATGAGGACATAAGAAGCACTTTAATTTTTGAAGAAGAATTCGATAATTCAAACACATTAATAGTGAAATTATTAAAGCTTGACATAAATATTATCGCAGTGTATAAAGCACAAGAAACTAATAACAGCGACTTTATTCATAAACTAGATGATTACACTACCATACATAAGAAATCACTTATTTTAGGCAACTTTAACCTTAATTTAATGAATTTTAGCAGTTTAGATGTGAAAAATTATACTAGCACACTCCTTAGTAATGGGTATATCATTTGTAACGAAAAAAGCGAAAAGAAGCAACCAGGTTTGGAAAGAGTTCCAAAACTGGAATGGATCATTTCATTACGGACTTAACCAATAACCAATATTTCTTTCACATTTTCTTAATACCACACTTTCTGATCATCAGTTATTTTTTATAAGTATGAACAGAAATCCCGAAAGAGATCGCGTAAATGTAGTAAAAACAATATTAAATTACGATAAAATAAGAATTTTGATACTCTTATACACGAAATCACAAATTTATTTAAAAACTATACACAAAGAATTGCAGATAAAAGTACTGCAAAAAGTAAATATAAGAAATTATGGATGACAGATGAAATTATGAATACAATGAAAATTAGAGACTCTTTTCATAAATACTCAAAAAAATATCCAGAATGCACACACACTTCACTTTATTTTGCTACGTATAAAAATAAAGTAAAAACTTTAATTTCTAATGCCAAAAAAAATTTGTTTGTGAAGAGATATCACGAGACCCAATAAACAGTAGAAATTTATGGAATATGTATAAAAAAATAATGTTCAATAAAGTACCTTCTAAAACAGAAAATTCAATTAAAGTACTAAAATGTAGTTGTATAAACATTGATAATGAAATAGAAATAGCCGAAACCATGAACGATTACTTCGCCAACGTAACAAATGAGTTAAAAGTCTCTCAAGATCCATTAGATAATAATTATTTTATTAAATTTTCTCACATTATCCACCATCCTTTTGTACTTACACCTACGAATATCGAAGAAGTACATGCAACAATTGACAAATTAAAAGCAACGGCAGCAACGGGTTATGATTTAATTTCAGCTAAATTTATAAAAATTTTCTTCACTATTAGAACCTTTATTGGTTAAATTTATTAACTTATCATTTCAAACCTACACAGAGCAGTCTTATCCAATAGGCACCATAGGCACTGTGCCTATGGCCTACGAAATTTTAGGTGGCCTACGAAGAAAAAATAATATACAAAAGGTTAGGTGGCCTACGAAGAAAAATTAATAAAATAAAATACATTTATATATATACAGAAAAATAAAATAATTTTATTTCAATAACAAATTAAATAAATTCAAATATAAAAAAAGGAACTTAAAACTTTAAATAATAATCTTTTTTCGGCATATTTCTTTGGCAAAATCTTGAATAATATCGTCAAAATTCATATCCCGAGTAAGATCACTCTCAATGCAAAGAACAGACAACGATGATAAGCGATCTTGATTCATTGTTGAACGGATATAATTTCTCCTTCTGCATTTGCTCCAATAATAGATAGATAAATTCGAAATGCAATATTGACATTTGGAAAACTTGTCAATAGCTTGTCTTGAATTTGTGATTTAATTAAATCTGCTACAGATTTCTTATCTTTATACATAGAAGAAAACATTATAAGCTCATCAACAAATTCTTCTTCTAAATCTGATGAATATGTTTTAACTAAATCTTTAGCTTTACACCTACCTTCATCGTTGGATAAAGATTTATCTCCAATAAAACTGAAAGTATTGTATAATGTATTGTATGCTCCTCGTCGTTTTTTCATTTCGGTGAATAGTCTATCAACAATAGGGTAAAACGAATGTATTCGAAACGTGTCTGTAGCAGACAATTCTGAATCTTCTTCTGTTACTTCGTCGAAAAATTGTTTTCTTTTCCGCCTTCTTTGTACACAATCCTTGTAATCAGAATTTGTCATTTCTTTAGCCATATTCTCAAAATCATCAAATTTGTTTCGAATAACTGACAAAAATGTTGGAAGACCATATAAATTCACAATTCTACAGAATTCAATTCCTGGCTCTTGTACTGCTTTATTTACTTTATCAATATTATTTAAGAGATTTGCCCAAATAACCGTCATTAATGCCGTTTCTAAATGGTTGAGTTTTTTTAACAAACATTTCGCTTCGTGAACTACTGCTGGTGGTTGTCGATCACATTCTGAAATATTAATTAGTGCTCCTAGTATTTGATTGTAATTTTTACTTAACTCCTAAGTAGCTTTGTTACGCGAAGACCGTCTTGTTTGTGATAAGTTTTTAACAGAATGAATATTTACAGTCATATTCAATTTTAATTTTGCCCATCTTTGCGCTGATGCTGAGAAAAATACAAATAGAGATTGTAAAACACCAAAAAAGTTTACTGCAGTAAAACCACTTTCTGCTGACTTTACTCCTACCAAATTGAGGCTATGTGCTGCACATGGAATCCATATTGCCAAAGGGTTTATTTCCTTAAATCTCGCCTGCACTCCTGAATATGTTCCACTCATATTACTTGCATTATCGTATGATTGTGATCTATAGTTGAGAATATCTATGTCAAGATCAGCAAGCACAAGTTTTATAACATCAAAAAGATATTTTCCATCATGCTGTTCGATAGGAATGAACATTAAGAATCGCTCGACCACTTGCCCATCTTTTAAAACATAGCGAATAATTACAGTAAGCTGATCTGTGTGACTCACATCTGGAGTAGAATCAATGCTAATACCATAATATTTAGCTTCTTTAATTTCAGAAGCAATTTGTTTTAAAACTTTTGATCCTAATAATTTGATAAAATTTTCATAGATGTTGGCAGAAAGGTAAGAAACATTTCCTCTACCTGTATTTCCGTATTTTCGAATATGTTCTCTATGAAATGGATCGAACTGAGACAAAAGGTCGATGCATCCAAGAAAGTTTCCATTTTGAGGATTATTATGCAGTTGATTATTACCACGAAAAGCCAATCCCCTTTCTGCAAGGAACTTTACTACAGCAACTACTCTTTTCAACACATTAATCCAGTATTTAGTGATATGTTCCTTTTCATTTTCCAGCTGTTTATCAATTCTGGTAGATTTTTGACATAGGAGCATTCCAGATAGAGCAGCGAAATGATCTTTTGATTTTTCATGTGAACGAATTCTTATATTTGCATTTTTCCAATCATCGAAGCCAGATTGAAATTGATTATATAGTTCATTAGGTACTTTTTTGAATAGCATGCACACATAACAATAAAGTTTTCCAGTAGATTCAGAAAATATTAACCAGTCTCTTTTAACTATTTCTCCGTTAGCTAATGTTCTATAAAAATATTCTTTTCGTAGACTGTAATGAAAGCGTATGTTAAAATAGAATTTTCAATAAAGTTATCAAGCATTCTTAATACAAGAAACAATTTAACTATCAAAGAACAGAGAGTAAGTGCCTTAGAAACCTTATGGAAGAAGGCCTTCAGACAATTACACCAACAGTATGTGCCAATTGCATCGAATCTATTCAAAGGAAAATACCTGCCGCTGTTAACTTAGAAAATATGCAGTATTATTAAATCTAATATTTTTCTAAAATATTTGGTATTCCATAATTTTTTTAAATAAAAATTCTCAAATTGAAGTTTACTACTCTCATATCGAAGTTTACTATTCTCATATTGAAAGTTACTATTCCACTTTGAAGTTTACTATTTTCATATTGAAAGTTACTATTTCATTTTGAAGTTTACTATTCTCATAGGTATAAACATATTAGAAATATTTTATTCCAAGAATCTCTTTGAAACAAAAAATTGTTTTATTAATAAACAAATTGAAAATGCAAGAGACCAAAAATCTATGTGGTTTAAAATAAAAAGATATATATAAAAAACTGTTGTAATTCCCATTCCGAAAGTAGCTGAAACTAAAAATTGTAAAGAATTTAGTCCTGTGAATATGAACTGTATTGAAGCAAGAATATTAGAAAAAATTGTTTTTGAACAATTAAAAAACTTTTTAGAAACATAATTTAATGGCTAAATTGCAATGAAGCTTTAGAAGACACTTTTGTGAATTACTACTTAATCTGATTATACCTAATTGGAAGTATGCAGTGGATGATAACAGGATAATTGTTGCAGTATTTCTCGAGCTATATAGTCCCCTTAAAACAGTAGATAGATAAATTTAATTAAAAACCTTCAAAGATATGGTGTTACATGTATTAAAATAAAATTGTTTGGATCGTATCTACAAAATAAAAAGCAACGTACACAAGTAAACAAATTTAAATAAATTAAACATTGATAAAACTAAATTTTTGATCATTAATAGTAAATTAAATAATCACCTTGTTGATTTTAATAATGAAAATATGGAAATAGTTAAAATAAAGAAATAAAGTATTTAGGGGTGATTTTTGATATTAATTTAAATTTCAAATCTCATATTGATTACATTTGTAAAACCTGGCTAAAAAATTAGCTTTTTTCAAAAATTTAAAAGAATATCACATTAGCTTGAACAATTAATTTATATAATGTTACTATAAAAACCCCACTTTGAGTATTGATCTTCAATAATTTTTATGTCAAACCGAAACAAAAACTGCAAAATAAATCAATGAGGATTATATTAAAAGTTAATAGATATACAGCTAGATTATATATATTAAATACATTACAGTAGTTAAGTGTAAGGTAGAAAGAAATAATGAATGTTTCAATTCAAGTATTTATAATTAAATATGGTTTTCCTAGCTCCTTTAGTTTTTGAATTATCGTGACGACGGACGGATGGACAGACGATCTAAGATAAGCCCGCCAATTCTCGCAAAAACAGACGAAATTCTCGAAAATTCTAGACTTAAGTGTATGGATCGGTACAGAATCGAATAATAAATCGATCCACCCATTTTGGTTCACGGGTTGGAGTACTTGCCATACAACTTCTTATTTTATATGAGCATTACTCTATACCTATGGAAGCTGGGTGTCTGAAATATTGCCAAAAATAGTTTAGTGTAATGGCCAAAATTATTGCAAAATTTGGTTGGTCTACTGCAGAGGGTTTTAGTAGATGCTATACAACTCCTTCTTTTATATGAGCATTACACTACACCTAATGAATCTGGGTGTCTGACATTTTTCCAAAAATAGTTTTGTGTAATAGCCAAAGTTACTGCAAAATTAACAACAACTCCTTCTTTTATATGAGCATTACTCTGCAGCTAATAAGCTGGTATATTTAAAATTTCGCCAAATATGTAATATAAGTAATTAATGTTTATAATAATAATGATATAATGTTTATCTGACCAATGGCGTAAAGACGCCACCTTTCATGTGGAAGGTCTCGGGTTCAAACCCCGGTCAGATCATATCTAATAAAAAAATATTGTAAAATTTTTTAATCATATCGTAATATAAAATAAGATTTAATAAAAATATATAAATAATTCTTGTGTTATATGAACGGCGCATAAAGTTAACATTTGTGCATTCATATTTCATAACCTTATACAATAGCTACAGCCGAGTAATCAACGGCTTAGTGAATATTATGATTAAAGAAACTGAAGACTAGTTTAAAATAAACTTGGTGAATGCACTATACTCCTTAAAGGAGTGGAAAAGGAACAAAAAAAAAATGTTTATATAACGGTTATACGGGTATCCCAGAATTGACACAGTCTACTCTACTACACTCTTCCTCGTTTAATGTTACTGTTCGTTTTATCGACGGTATTCCTAAAAAGCATTGCTTCACATTTATCTATGGTCAGTTTTAGTAACCATATTTTGCAATAATCATTGAATCATAATATTAAACTGTTTCTGAAGATTTTTTGTTATTTCTGTGAAGTTATTACCAGCCGCATAAATAATCAAATCGTCAGCAAAAGCTATTGAATAATTAGTGCTTAATTTTTTAAGAAGCTCTAATAATTCTGTTGTGTATATTGAGTAAAGAATCGGTGAATTAACAGCGCCTTCTTGTAAGCCACTATTAATTACAAATTCATTTTCTATATTTGAGTTATTTTCTACTGTAAATTTATTGTTGGATATCATATCCATAATTAATCTTACTAAATGGTTCAAAATCTGTACTTTAATAATATATATATAAAACCATCGATCCAAAAACTATTAAAGTCTTTTTCTAAATAATATAAGGCAAGCGCCTACGTTCATTTTTAGCACATTTTCAAAAAATTTTGTAAAAATGTGCCTATATAGCTTCACTCTGTACGTCCGTCCGTATGTTTACAAAACTTCTACACCGTTTGAAATAGAGTTAAGAAATTTTAACCACGGGTAGATTTTACAAAAAAAATAATTTCAAAAATTTGAAATTGAAAATTTAAAAACCCTAACTTAAATTTTATAAAAAAATTTAAGTTAGGGTTGTCATACGGTACTAAAATTTACAACTATGCAAAACTCAATTTTTCAGTTCAATCTAGGGTCTTCAAATTTTGGGAGAAATTAGGTCCTCCAAATTAGTAGGACTCCGCTAACAAAATTTGTTTGTCAAGTCCCGTGTTTAGGAGCTATAAAGGCTTGAAAATTGAAATTTTGCTATTTTCAAACACCTGTAACTTGAATATCTGTTAAAATTTTTTTTTAGTAATATACATAGTAATATACATGTGTCAAAGGTTTTTCTTAATTTTAAAGGGTGTCGAAGCTACAGCCCCCGCAAATTGTAAAAAAAGCCCTATATTTAAATTAGTATAACAAGAGTTGTGTTAAATGTATTTTCAATCTAGAAACGGCAGAAGAGAGCTGCTTTTATACGCTTCACAAAAATATAAGGCTTCAATGCACAATGCACCATTAAGCTAAACTAAATTTTTGCAAAATTCTTGGCCCAACATATCTTCTAAACGGTATAAGCTAGGGTTTTGAAATTTTGGGAGAAGTTAGACCTTCAGAATTAGTAGGAGTCAGTTAACAAAATTTTTTTGTCACGTCTCCTGTTTAGGAGCTATAAGGGCTCGAAAATTTTAATTTAGCTATTGTTAAACACCTGTAACTAGGAGAGAAGAAATTTCAAATTTGGTGGAGTTCACAATTGATTTCCTAGAACCTATAAAAATGGATGGGTGGAGACAAGGGAGGGATGGGCAGATACATCATAAGTTTGTTAAGCAAAAATTTGGGAGCCTTTTGAAGGGCTACTAGGTCTTAAGAATTAAAACTTTTATGCTTTTATAAAACTTATAGTTTTGAATAAAATGGGGTCTAACATTGATTCTTGGGGAACTCCTTTCCTAATATATTTTATATTACTATACGTATTATTACAGATGTTTTGCTGTATTCTATTTAGAAGGTATGATTGAAATAGGTTGAGTTGAATTTTATTTATTTTTTATTGATGCAATTTAAAAGGAGAATCTCATGGTCCACACAATCAAAAGCCTTTTATAAGTCTAAAAATAAACAATCTAAATATTCTTGTTGTCCAGACTTTTTCATATGAAATCGGACAAAGCTAGGCAAGCAGCCGTGGTGTTTGAATTTTCCTCGAAGTCATATTGTTCCTTATGTAACAAGCCATTTGAACTAATGAACTTCGTTAGTCTATTTTTAATAATTTTCTCAAATACTTTGGAAACTGAATTTAAAACTGAAATCCGACGATAATTTGAGGGATTTGATTTATCCTTATGAATAGGTGTGACCGTTGCATGTTTTAGGGAATCTGGAAATATACCAGATTCAAAACTCAAGTTAATAAATTTAACAAGAATTAGAATAATTTGTACTGAGAAATATTTTAATACTTTGGATGAAATATTATCAGATCCTGTTAAATGTTTCCTGGTCTTAATGAGTTGACTTGGCTTCTTCTAAGTTTGTTGGCGATAAAGAAAAAATAACATAAATTGTTTTTGAGAAGGAACCTAAATAATTTTTATTAATTGGATTCGTTGACAAATTTAGAGTATTTGTGACATCAACAAATTAAGAGTTCATTGTATTTGAAATTCCAAGCGAAGTATTTATGGCAGTGGTTTTATAAATAATTTCTACTAAGTGATTTGTATTTTCTATATAATATTTACTGTACATTATTCTTTCATAAAGTTCCAATAATTTCCTACTACCGTTAGGATGACTTGTAAGTAAATTACTACAATAGTTTTCTTTTGCCCTCTTTACTTCACTTTAAACCAGGTTTTTATAAAATTGATACCTTACAGCTACTCTGATATCATTTGGATATTTTTTTTATATTTAAAAAATGATTCACGAATTTTTATGGTACGGATTATATCATCGGTTATCGGCTGGTTTTTTTTTTAATTTTTGTATTATATTTTAAACTCTGTGTATTTTTTAATTTTTCCCGATAATACCGTAATAAAATCATTTAGTTTGGTGTAAGTATCTAAATTTTCCCAAAAAGAATCGTTACCGAGTTTTCCATAATTTAGTATAGTTTTCGTGGAATTAATAACATTCTTAATAATTTTCAAGATAGTAGATACTTACAAAAAGCAATTTATAGTCAAACAATGAAGTATCAGCAATGTGTAAATTATAGTCGCAATCTATTAAATAAGTGCAAAAATGGTCAATTATCGTTTTGGAATTATTAATTTTAATATTCTCAAGTACGATTTAACCTCACTACTATTATTATCTAACAAATTTATGTTAAAATCCCTAAGAAAAATAAAATTTTGGAGCTATTAGTTATTTCATCCAATTTATCAAAAAAGTCTTTTAGTTTTGTCTGGTGTGAACTATGTACACCTAATACATATATTAATATTTTGTTTTTTTTTTACAATTAGAATATTTGAATTATGAAAGTTTTCTTCGAATACTAAATTACTACTAATGTTATCAGATATATAGATTGCAGTTCCACCATACGCTTTTTCGCGATTTGAAAAATATGCAACATATCCTGGGATGTTATAAAACTGATTTTCATGTCTTAAAAGCCAAATTTCAGTTAAAACTATCACATGTAAATTAAAGGAATTTATTAATGTCTCTAGATTGTTCAATTTGTGTCTAAGACTGCATATTTAAGTATTTTATGTTGAATTTATTATTATAATTTGACAAGAGATTTTTGTCCAAGACTGTAAAATAACTTTAACATTTTCATTGATGTTAATAGACATTATTGTGGTTGGCAACATAATAGCTTTGCAGATTTTTTATCAACAAAAAACTATAAATTACAATATAAGACTTTTATTTTGTGTAAGATCTTTCTAATATAAATATTAATAATTAGTAATAAAATTTGTTTGAAAACGATAACTTTTAAAATAAACCAGGAGAAAAAATAAGAATTAAAATTAAATGATGTATTATAAAATAAATCGTACCGTAAAGTTCTGAATACAGTACCCCCCCGAATAAAGTACCCCGGGTACACTAATTGGATTTGTTTTTTCGCAAATAAATTTAAAAATAAAAAAAAAAGACATCGATCTTTGTGTTAGTTTGGGTGGTTCGATGACCACAGATTTAATGTTACGTTGGATGAAAAAGTGTTTCTATAAGGAGAACAGTTCTTTTGGTATTGAAAAGTTACTTTTAATTCTTATAGTTGCCATTTAATGGATGAAGTGACAAAAGAACTAAAGAAGCTATGCATTGCAGAGTCAATCATAATACCTCCAAAAACTACATCATTTTTACAACCATTTGATGTTTCAATTAACTATCCATTTAAAAATTTTATGAGAGCTGCTTGGAATGATTGGCTTATAAATGGTAAAGAGGAATTTACAAAAAAAGGATACAGGAAAAACCGACTTATCAAGATATTGTTGATTTTACATCTTCAGCTTTAAAACAAATTTCGCCAGAAATCATTGAAAGGTCATTTGAGTGTTGCGGAGTTGGAGAGTTTGGAAAAGAAATATGTTTGGAAAAATTAAATTGTCGCCTTCAAAATATTCTTAAATCTTGCGGGGACGTACATGAATCAAATATTTCTGAAATCCAAACTGAACCAAATAATACAACTTATGAGCTGGTCGGGGTTGATGAAGCTAATGCAAAGTTAGCGAATTTTGATGATGATATAGAAACTATTGATGAACGTGTAATTGATAATCAGACTTCTTCTGATGATGATGAATATATCAGCGAAACTTCAAGTGAAGTTGATACACAGGAGCTTTTCGAATTGGTTTAACTGGCTAATAAGTAATAGTTTAAAAAATTATTTAAAAAATTTAATCAGACTATATCTTAATAAATGTATCTAGTTTTTCTATTATTAATTAATTAATGTATATTTGCAGATTTTTTTTATTATTAATAAGCTATGTATATATATTTTTTTATTTTGAATAAGTAATATAGTTATTTTGTTTTGTGAATTATACTAATTGCTTTAATTTTATTTTCCATAATACATTCCCTATCATATATAATTTTTTGTTGTTCCGAATAGTGTACCATGGTATAGAAAACTAATTAGTGTACCCGGGTATACTAATTGGATTTATTATTTTTTCAGAATATTGCCATTTTCCAATTAGAGTACCCGGGTATTGTATTCAGAACTTTACGGTAATAAAAAAAATAATATTATATAGTAAAAATATGTGTAGAACAAAAAAAAAATTTGTTATTATTTAATCTAACATTTTAATTATTACAGGTAAAGTTATTATACCGGTGATTGTTATTATTTGTGCTATTAATATAAAAAAAAAATAAAAAAATATATAAAAATAATATGTGCTTCATCGAGATTAGAAAAGATGTTGAAATAGAAGATGTAATGTAAAACAAGTAAAGAAAAAGTCAATCAAATTTAATGGGAAGTATTATTTTGATCGTAAGACATAGCTAACAAAAATTAAATTTATAATACTAAAAACATTTTCTAATTATTTTTCAAATCAAAAATATTAAAAACTCTTACTAATTAACCTATCATATATGTATATAATACACAAGTGTTGGCGAAACCACGAAGTGCAATCCACGATAAAAATTGTATTGTGTAGCGAATTTCAATTGATGTTTAAGTGTTTACATTTTAATGTTAAAAGTGTTTGTTTACAAGATTTTCTGATAATTTTTGAAGCAGTTCTAATAAAATTAAAAATATAAATTGATTAAAAAATTAAAAAATCCATATGCATTTGATTAATTTAAAAAATTTGAATTTTATAAATATTTTAAATGAAAAAATCATATTGATAGAAATAGAATTATAGAAATGATTTTAAATACAATAGAAATTTTCCATTGTGTCCATAATTTAAATAAATTAAATAAAATAAAAATATACCAAAAGTCATTAAAAAACAAATGTCATTTAATTTTGCTATAAATTGTTCAGTACAACAATTTAGCGCTAGATGCTACACCGCTACCATTTAGTGTAGTGCTACTTCATTCTGAACGCGACTATTGCTTAAATTTTTTCAAAGATATTTTACATAAAAAAAAATGTACAAAATAAATAAAATATTATCCGAGTAGCTTACATGCAAAAACAAATTTAAAACTTAAAAAAGATATTTATTCAGTGGTGTGGTGTTTTTATACCATACACCTACAGAATAGGTAAAGGGGTATATTAACTTTGGTATGGTGTTTGTAACCACCTAAAGGAAGCGAGCTAGATATGGAAAAGTATATATATTTCTGATCTAAAGTCTAAATAACTAGCGTGACCTCCTGAGTCGATATAGCCATGTCCGTCCGTCCGTAGGCACGATAACTCAAAAAATATTGGAGCTATCTTGATGCAATTTTAACTGCAGGTTACTACGACTGAAAGTGCGGCAGGGATTGCAAATCGGTAAAATTGGCCAATGGATTCGGATTCTGGACCTTTTAATCGGTCTAAGGGCTAAAGAACATATATAAAAAATCACGATAACTCAACAACTAATGACGCTATCTTCATAAAATTTGTGTTGTAGGTAATGAAATTACGGCGGAGATTGCGTACGGTGGGTAATGTACAACGGGTTCGGAACTTAGAACTTTTTGATCAAATTTAGGCCAAACGAGCATAATTCCGAAACCAATGAAGATAGAACCTCCAAAATTGGTATCAGGATGTTCCTTTCTATTTCCTTAGTGTCCTTGAAATTTGGGATCAATTGGAGTAGTAGACCACACACAGTTCCGAAGACCTTAATATTTTCGAAATTAATAAAGATAGTAACTTCAAACAAATTTAGAAGTTTCAAATTTGGTACATTTGCTCTTTACTATTTCCTGCGCGTTCTCCTAATTTTGGATCAATCAGAGTGGTGGTTCAGTACCCCTCTTAGACCCACCAAGGTTTAAAAAACTTATCATCGAAATCAATAAAAATAGTAACTTAAAATTAAGATAGAACGTTCCAATTGTGTACAAGGGTTAATAAGTATTGAAAGTATGACGGGGACTGCATATGGGCGAAAACAGACCATGGTTTTGGGTTCTGCAACCTTTGAAAGTTCAAAGGCTAACGAATATATATCTTAAAAGCAGTATAACTTTAAAAATAATGCCTCTATTTTGATGAAATTCAAACTCTAGGTTATTAATGATGAAAGTACCATGGGAATTGGTTCTGGTCGAGTTCAGACAATGAGTTCGGATTCTAGAAGCTTTTGATCGATCTGAGGCCAAACGAGTATAATTGCGAAGCCAAAGAATATATTTGCTATTTCTTATGTGTCCCCGAAATTTAGACCTAATTGTAGCGGTAGTTCAGGTGGCTCTTAACATATCCCAAAATTAAAAAGCTTATTTTCGAGATTCATGAAGATAAAATCTTTAAATTTAATACACGAGAGTTCTTTGCTATTTCCGTTTTTATACCCTACACCTATAGAATAGGTAAAGGGGTATATTAACTTTCGTATGGTGTTTGTAACCACCTAAAGGAAGCGAGCTAGATATGGAAAAGTATATATATTTGTGATCAGCGTGACCGCCTGAGTCGATATAGCCATGTCCGTCCGTCCGTCTGTCCGTCCGTCCGTAGGCACGATAACTCAAAAAAAATGGAGCTATCTTAATGAAATTTTAACTGTAGGTTACTAGGACTGAAAGTACGGCGGGGATTGCATATGGGCGAAATCAGCCCATGGGTTCGGATTCTGGACCTTTTAATCGGTTTCAGGGCTAACGAACAAATATAAAAAATCACGATAACTCAACAACTAATGACGCTATCTTCGTCAAATTTGTGCTGTAGGTTACTAGTAATAAAACTACTTCGGGAATTGCGTAAGGTCGGGATTGGACCATAGGTTCGGAACCTAGAACTTTTTGATCGAATTTAGGCCAAACGAGCATAATTCCAAAACCAATGAAGATGGAACCTCCAAATTTGGTATCAGGGTGTCCCTTCCTATTTCCTGAGTCTCTTGTAAATTTGGGCCCCATTGGAGTAGTGGGTCGGGGACCAGCCACACATTTCCGAAGACCTTAAAGCATATCTTTAAAATAAATAAAAATAACAACTTGAAAAAATGTAGAAGCTTCCATTTTGCCACAAGGGTGTTCTTTACTATCTCTTGCGTGTTCCCCTAATTTGGGATCAATTGGTGTGGTGGTTCTGTACCCCTCTTAGACCTCCCAAGTTTTAAAGACTTATAACCGAAATTACTAATAATAGTTACTTAAAATAAGAATGACCGTTCAAATTGTGTACAAGGGTTAACTAGTACTATAAGTACAGCGTGGACTATATAAGGGCGAAATCAGCCCAACGGTTCGGATTCCGGACCTTTTTGTCAGTGTCAGGGCTAACGAACATATATAAAAAATCACGATAACTCAACAACTAATGAGGCTATCTTCATGAAATTTGTGCTGTAGGGTATTGGTAATGAAACTACGGCGGTGATTACGTACGGTGAGGATTGGACAATGTGTTCGGAACTTAGAACTTTTTGATCGAATTTAGGCCAAACGAGAATAATTCCGAAACCAATAAAGACAGAACTTCGAAATTTGGTATCAGAGTGTCCCTTCCTATTTCGTAAGTGTCTTTGAAATTTGGGCCCCATTGGAGTAGTAGGTCGGGGACCAGCCACTCAGTTCCGAGGACCTTAAAGCATATTTTCGAAATTAATAAAGATAGTAACTTGAAACAAATGTAGAAGCTTCAAATTTGGCCTAGGGTGTTCTTAACTTCTTGCGTGTCCCCCTAATTTGGGATCAATTGGAGTGGTGGTTCAGAACCTCTCTTAGACCCCCCAATGTGTAAAAGCTTATCATCGAAATTAATAAAACTAGTAACTTAAAATTAAGCTAGAACGTTCCAATTGTGTACAAAGGTTAACTAGTATTGAAAGTATGACGGGACTGCATATGGGCGAAATCGTACCATGGTCTCGGGTTCTGGAACCCTTGAAAAGTTCAATGGCTAACAAACATATATCTTAATAAAAACACCATAACTCAAAAAATAATGCCGGTATTTTGATGAAATTTAACACTAGATTACTAGTAATGAAAGTACCATGGGAATTGGTTGTGGTCGAGTTTAATTTCGAAGCCAAAGAATATATTTCCTATTTCCTATGTGTCTCCGAAATTTTGACATAATTGTAGTGGTTCAACTATGTTCAAAAGTTACTTGCTGCATTTATGTAAAATTTATTTTTATATTTAAATGAATTATATGATAAGGTCTAAATTTGTATTTCAATTCAATTATATTAAAAGGCTAGTTAATATACCTAATAGAAAAGCTAAAATACATATACAAATTTAGACCTTATCATATAATTCACTAGCAGATTTACCCGGCGTTGCCCGGAAGCTTGCAACTTCTTTGAATTAGGGGAATGCTTAAAAAAATGTTTTGTCGAGTTCTTTTAACCGATTGCGAAACAAAAACTTTAAAAAACAGTTTCAACGATTATCTCTAATTTTTCTATACATGGTGCTTCTTGAGAATTTGGTGCTCCTTGACGATAGAGTTGAGGACGTTAGGTTCCCGGCGAATAATGTTAACTGAATTAAAATGACTGTTGGTCAAATGGGGATACTAAATTTGCCATTATGTAATTATACTATGTCAATAGTAGTTATCTTGAATTGCCAACGTTTGAATAAAATATAGTCGATGGTTTAGAAAAGATTTAAAAATTTGCTTTTCAACTTATATTTTGTTTAGTACTCACCTGAAAATTGTAATACGCTCTTCCTCGTTTTTTTATGATTTGATGAGAGAAATGTAGGCTTATTTTTTGGAAAAACTGTTTTAAAATACTATGTTTTTAAGCATTATATATAAGAAATTGAATTTTTTGATTTTTAGATTTCATTTGAAGAAAACTGAAAATTTCATTGAATCTTTGTTCAAAACGCACAAACAGGTCAAAACCAAATTAACCATGTGGGTTTTAATTAAAATGCTGGTACAAAATTTTCAATCAAATACTTTTAATCGTATAAGAAAATAAAATTTATAGAAAAATTCATGGCGTCGTCGTGGAAAACGGGTTAATCGAATTAACTAAAACTTTTTGCAGCCTCTCTTTAGACTGCAAAATCAACCTGTAAAATTGGACACAAATCGAAAACACAAAATTTTTTGAAAGTCCGCCAGGAATTGGGTTAAATTATTCGAATCAAATTTATACAACTAATTTCGGTTGCTAAGAGGAACATTTGTGCAAAATTTCAAGTCAATTTGTCAAACGGTTTTGACTCGAAATCAAAAACATTGAAAAAGCTTCTTTGCGCCCTCGTGCCCAAACGGGTTAACCGAACTCAACAAAAATTTGTGCCAGACTCTATTGTCGACTGCGAAACCACCTTGTAAAATTGGACACAAATCGGAAATACAAAATTTTTTGGAAGCCCGCCACGTCGAAATGGGTTAAATTATTCCAACCAAATTTATACAGCTAATTGCGGTTGCTAAGAGGAACATTTGTGCAAAATTTCAAGTCAATCGGTCAAACCGTTTTGACTCGACATCAAAAACATTGAAAAAGCTTCATTGGCCCTCGTGCCCAAACGGGTTAACCGAACCCAACAAAAATTTGTGCCAGCCTTTCTTTTCGACTGCAAAACCACCCTGTAAAATTGGACACAAATCGGAAACAAATAATTTTTTGGAAGCCCGCCGGGCCGAAATGGGTTAATATTTTCGAACCATCTTTATACAACTAATTCCGTTTGCTAAGAGGAAGATTTGTGCAAAATTTCAAGTCAATCGGTCAAACTGTTTCGGCTCGACATCAAAAACATTGAAAAAGCCTCATTGCGCACTCGTGCCCAAACGGGTTAACCGAACCCAACAAAATTTTGTGACAACCTCTCTTTTTGACTGCAAAACCACCCTGTAAAATTGGACACAAATCGGAAACACAAAATTTTTTGTAAGCCCGCCGGGCCGAAAGGGGTTAATTTATTCCAACCAACTTTATAACATTAATTCCGTTTAATAAGAAGAACATTCGTGCAAAATTTCAAGTTAATCGGTCAAACCGTTTCGACTCGACATCAAAAAAACGAAAAAGCTGAAAACGGCTCTGGAGCCGCAACCTGTTGACTTATAAAAATTCGACATAGGCTATGTCACCCCCCGGGCTCCCAGAATTATTCCTTTAAAATTTTGTGACAATCGGACCAGTGGTTTTCACGTGAATCCTGGACAAACAAACAAACAAACAAACAAACAAATAAACAAACAAACAAATAAACAAACAAATTTTCTTCTTTATATATTAGATTTAAATATAAAAATAATTTTTACATAAATGCAGCAAGTTCCTTTGAAAATAGCTGAACCACTACAATTAAGTCTAAATTTCGGGGACACATAGGAAATAGGAAATATATTCTTTGGTCGATCGAAAGCTTCTAGAATTCGAACTCATTAACCAAACTCGACCAGAACCAATTCCAATGGTACTTTCATTACTAGTAACCTAGAGTTTAAATTTCATCAAAATAGCGACTTTTTTTTTGAGTTATGGTATTTTTAAGATATATGTTTATTAGCTCTTGAACTTTTCAAGGGTTCCAGAACCCGAAATTATGGTACGATTTCGCCCATATGCAGTCCCCGTCATACTTTCAATACTAGTTAACCCTTGTACACAATTGGAACGTTCTATCTTAATTTAAAGTTACTAGTTTTATTAATTTCGTTGATAAACTTTTACACATCAAAATTAGAGGGACACGCAGGAAACAGTAAGGAACACCCATGTACCAAATTTGAAGCTTCTACATTTGTGTCAAGTTACTATCTTTATTAATTTCGAAAATATGCTTTAAGGTCCTTGGAACTGAGTGGCTGGTCCACACACACTACTCCAATTGGGCTCGAATTTCAAGGACACTAAGGAAATCGAAAGCGACACTCTGAAATCAAATTTCGAGGTTCTATCTTCATTGGTTTCGGAATTATGCTGGTTTGGCCTAAATTCGATCAAAAAGTTCTAAGTTCCGAACCCATTGTCCAATCCTCACCGTACACAATCGCCGCCGTAGTTTCATTACCAGTAACATGCGGCACAAATTTCATGAAGATAGCGTCATTAGTTGTTGAGTTATCGTGATTATTTATATATGTTCGTTAGCCCTGAAACCGATTTAAAGGTCCAGAATCCGAACCCTTGGGCTGATTTCGCCCTTATGCAGTACACGCTTAACTTTAAGCACTAGTTAACCCTTGTACAAAATTTGAATGTTCTATCTTAATTTGAAGTTACTATTTTTAATAATTTCGATTTTAAGCTTTTAGAACTTAAGAGGTATAAGAGGGATACTGAACCACCACTCCAATTGATCCCAAATTAGGGGGACACGCACGGGATAGTAAAGAACACCCTTGTGCCAAATTTGAAGCTTCTACATTTTTTAAAGTTGTTTTCTTTATTAATTTTAAAGATATGCTTTAAGGTCTTCGGAAATGTATGGCTGGTCCCCGACCGACTACTCCAATGGGGCCCAAATTTCAAAGACATTAAGGAAATAGGAAGGGACACCCTGATACAAAATTTGGAGGTTCTATCTTCTTTGGTTTCGAAATTATGGTCGTTTGGCCTAAATTCGATCAAAAAGTTCTAGGTTCCGAACACATGGTCCATTCACGAACTTACGCAATCTCCGAAGTACTTTTATTACTAGTAACCTACAGCACAAACTTGATGAAGAAAGCGTCATTAGTTGTTGAGTTATTGTGATTTTTTATATATGATCGTTAGCCCTTCGATCGATTAAAAGGTCCAGAATCCGAACCAATGGGCCGATTTCGCCCACGAATATAGCTCCATTATTTTTTGAGTTATCGTGCTTACGGATGGACGGACGGACAGACGGACGGACGGACGGACATGACTATATCGACTCAGGAGGTCACGCTGATCACAAATATATATACTTTTCCATATCTAGCTCGCTTCCTTTAGGTGGTTACAAACACCATACCAAAGTTAATATACCCCTTTACTCAATTTTCGCAAAATTTTTGGCTACACATATCTTCTAAACGGTTCATGCTAGGGTCTTGAAATATTGGGTGAAGTTAGAACCGCAGATATTAGTAGGAGTCGGGCAACAAAATTTTTTTGTCAATCCCTCTATTTGGGAGCTCTAGGGTATCGAAAAGTGAAATTTTTCTATGGGGATCATTAGTACACAAAAATTAAAGCTGATAACTAACTCTACAAAATGGATTTTTTTTTATCTCTCTACAGTAAGCTGTTCAAAAGTTATTGATTTTTTTATGAAAAGTCTCCTAAAAATCTAAAATCCCTCATATCTCGAAAAGGGTTCACAATAGACCCCCCCCCAGTAAAATTTTTTGTTTGTTTTAATGCCCCCAATCTCTGAGTGCAGTGCGCGTACTTGAGTCCCGGACACACTGTATATTTCTATAAAAATAAATTATAGAATACTCAGTAGGAAATTCTATATAATTTTTGAAAATGTGCTTTTTAAAAACCCTTGGTATAAAATATTAACACTTGTTAAATTTATCTTTAATGACAGAATTGTTGTAATCCAGTTATGCTTTTTGTGCTAGTAATTTTTTATTTTAATAATTTTTATTCGAAATCCGAATCTATTCATAGCTTACTAAATTCAGTTTTTTTTTTTTTAACTTTTTGTAGTAGTACATTGTTTTAATTAAATTTTTTATAGTATTTACTACACTTTTACATTACTAATTTTATCGTTAACATAGTTTTTTATGTATTTTTGAAGTTTATTTTTATTTCAAAAGTTTATTGTCTGATCATATGTTCGCTTATGTTTTAAATTGTTTTGTGACATTACTTCATGTAATAAAATATTATGGTCTGTAAAACCAACTTTCATATTTATTATATTAATTTTATTACTAATTTTATTTTTTAGAACGTGATCCAGACAGAACGATGATGATGGCCGAGTAATGCTGGAATGGCAAAAGGAAAAACCAATAGATGTTACAATAGTTTTATATTTTTGTATCAGTTTGTCTACATTAATATTTTTTTTTTTGTTTTTTTTTTTTTTAAGCGCTAACTGTTCAACTGTTAGGCTAATAAGCCTGTCTATACCATAGCTACATGTTGGAACAGGGGGTCATATTATATTCGTATTATTAGAATTGGTCTTATTGAATTCCACATACAATTTAAACATGAGATAGTACTAGGCCTTAAAACATGTAGAAACATCTTAGATTTTCAATATTTACAATTCTATTTTTTGTTTATATTGTAATATTTTATATTTTTATACATTGAATTAAATTATTTGTTTATATTTTGCATTTGTTTATATTTTTATATTAAAGTATTTTTTTTATTAAAGATTTATAATTATTAATTATTGATTATGCCATTAATTTGAACCCAAAGGCGAATGGTAGCTGAGTCGAGTCGAAAACCAGAAAAGTTTTTTCACTTTCACTAGAATTTGAACCCGGGCCCTTCTGCATGAAAGGTCGACACTTAACCCCTGTGCCAACCAGTTGTTTTGAATATAAAAATTAAAATCACCGAGAACTATTATGTTTGTTTTTATTTCATTTTACTGCTCATCAATAAGTGTAAAAAAATTGTAAATTGATTTCTTATCATTTAGTGTTGCTCTGTAAACTAAAGATTAAACTAATATTTATTTGTTGTTAAATAATGTAATTGATAATAAACAATTCTTATTGTTTGAGATATTTCTAAATATTGTGGTGTCTATAAAGTTATGTATAAACATAGCAACTTTTCCTCCTTGTCTACTATGTCTGCAACAGAACACTTTGTTGTAGTTTTTTATATTAACTAAATCAGTTTCATCATCAATTTTATATTTTAAGCTGCGAATAGTAAAATACGTAATTTTTGAGGTACATGATTGTACAAATTTAATGTTGTTTGTATTACAGATATGTTTATTGGTAATATTTTATGGTAAAGCTAATTGATCTAAGATATTATTGAATTGATTCATAAAATTTTTCTAGTTGGTGATCTTAATATATATTTAATATTTTAGATTCTTCACTTTTCCTTATAAGAACCTTACCATCTCTTATCCCTGTTGATGTTCAGTATAAACAGTTTGTCACATCCATCCAAACCAGTCTCTCAGTTTTAACCCGTTTTGCCTAAATAGTAAAATTCCAAATTTTGGTGGAATTCACAATTTAATTCCTAGAACCTGAAAAAGTTTTGGGGAAGGGGAGTAGTGAGGATTATATCCTTAAGAAATTTGGGAACCTTCCCCATAGAGGGGCTACTAGGACTTCAAAATTAAAAATTTACTGTTTTTATAGGTAAGCAGTAAATTAGTCAGCAACGTATATATTTGCTTAATTAAACGTTAATATTGAAACTTCAACATTATATTCCGATAAAATACTTAGTATGAAACACTATATTATTTTGAAAATGTGCTTTTTTAAAAACCCTTGGTTTTTTTCAACACTTGTTTTTTTTAGGGTTGACTTAACTTAAAGTTAAGATAGAACTTCCAATTGTGTACAAGGGTTAACTAGTATTGGAAGAACAGCGGGGACTGCATACAGGCATAATCGGACCATCGGTTCGGGTTCGGGTTATGTAATTTCTGATCGGGTTAACGAACATATATCAAAAAAACATGATAACTCAAAAACTAATAGAGCTATCGTGATGAAAGTTAAATTTTAGGTTACTAGTACATAAAGTACGACAGAGATGGCATATGAGTGAAATCGGCTTATGGGTTCGAATTCTGAATCTTTTAACCGTTCAAAAGCTAACCAACACATATAAAAAATCACGATAACTCAACAACAACGCTACCTTCATAAAATTTGTGCTGTAGATTAATAGAGCTTTGATCGACTGGAGGCTAAACGTGCAGAATTATGAAACCAAAGAAGATAGAATCTTACAGTTTGGGACACAAGTGCTTTTTCTTACATGCTTTGTGTCGGTAAATTTTTGGATGAATTGGAATAGTGGTTTGAGTACCACCGTCATTATTCCTAAGACCTTAAATCAGATATTTGATTTTAATAAAGATAGTAATTTGAAATAAATATAGTAGCTTTAAATTTTATGTAATTGTGTTTTATCCTATTTCCTTTGTGTCCTCAAAATTTAGACTTACGTGTATTGGTGATTAAGGTGCTTCCTAAGAAATCCGAAAACTAAAAAGCTTATCTTCGAGATTCATGAACTTTCAACGATTAATTTGAAACTTGTTACACGAAGGTTCTTTCCTATTTCCGTTCTTATATAACACTTTTATATTTTTAAAAGTTTTTAAATTTATTTTTTTAGATGTCGAGCTAAAACGGTTTGAGCGATTGACTTGAAATTTTGTACAAATTTGACTGTTAGCTAACGGAATTAGTTGTATAAAGTTGGTTAGAATATATTGCACCATTTCGGCCCGGCCAGCTTTCAAAAAATTATGGTTTCCGATTTGTGTCCAATTTTACAGGTTGATTTTACAGTCCAAAAGAGTGGCTGGAAAAAATTTTAGTTAAGTTCGATTAACCCATTACGCCATAAAGTTTTCTATAAATTTTGTCGCCTTAAACGATGAAATGAATTTCATTGAAAATTTTGTACCAGCATTTTAATTATAAAAACCCACAGGGTTGATTTGGTTTTTTCCCCGCAACGGCAGATATACTTCTCCCATTGATTCAGGCTATATGAGAAGAAGGAAAGTACTCGAGTGAGTGGAAAGAAGGAGATATTGTTAAACTGGCAAAAAAAGGTAACCTGAAGCATTGCAATAACTGGCGCGGTATTACACTGTTATCTGTCTTCTCGAAAATAATGGCAAATATTATACTCGAAAGGATCAAAAGCAGGATTGAAAATACACTGAAAAGACATCAAGCTGGCTTTCGCAGTGGTCACTCTTGTGTTGACAATATCAACACGCTACGGAGAAAATTATTACCATTATTAAGGAAACCTACGAAAATGCGAGGTGTCTTACACAATGAACAGTTGACTGATTCGTTTGAGGTGCAGCAGGGTATAAGGCAAGGCTGTATATTGTCGCCTATATTATTTTTAGTTGTGATGGAAAAAATTACAACCGCAACCGAAGGCGTTGATGAGAGGTATGGTATTCATTGGCGACAAGGAAAACATTTAAGCCACTTAGATTATGCTGATGATGTAGTTTTCATGGCACACACAAAAGTGATCTCAACGAGATGTGCCAAATTTGAATAAATATGGCAAACGAGCTGGTCTAAAAATAAATGTAGCCAAGACCATAAGCATGCGTACAGAGCACTCCACACATCAGCAAATTCTACTAGAAGAAAGCCAAATTGAAAAAGTAGAGCAGTTCAATTATTTAGGAAGCATGCTGACATCAAATGAGGGAAGAGAAGTTGATGTTAACGGCAGAATAAATAAAGCTAGAGCTGCTTTTGGAACTCTATCAAACATATGGCAGTCAAACTATATAGCCCTGCGTATAAAGCTAAAAATATTTGAATTAAACCTCAAATCAGTACTTCTATACGGCTGTGAAACATGGAAGGTAATTATCACCAAAAAGTTGCAGACGTATTTATACCGTTGTCTACGCCGCATCTTAAGGGTTCGTTGGCCGCAAATCATTACCAACACACACCTGTTTCAAAAAACGAACCAAAAGAAGATTGAGGTCAACATCCGTTTTGGAACTCTATCAAACATCTGTTTTGAGTGGAATCCACAAGGCAGACGACGAGTGGGTAGACCAAGGAAAACATGGAGAAGTACTGTTTTGAAAGAGGCAGAAGCGCAACGCAAAACGTGATTACAGCTAAAAGGAATTGCTAAGGATCGTGAAAGATGGAGAGGATTTGTTGACGCCCTATGCCCCACCAGGGGTTCTAGGATCCAGTAAAAAAGTAAGTAATTTGGTTTTGACCTGTTAATGCGTTTTGCACAAGGATTCAACGAAATTTTCAAATTTTTAATATTAACGCAAGTTTACCTTGATTCCAAAAGCTCACTTAATTAAAAAAACAATTTTTTTTGCTTTCCTCAAATAGTGCAAAGCTAAATAAGATAATATTAATAATAAAAAAATAAAGCTAATAAGGAATCCGAATATAAAATCCTTAAATTTAAATAACATAACATTTTCCTTTTCTACATTTTTTCGTCTTTGTTTTTTATCTACCTTGCTGTTGTTGTTCTTTAAAAATAGATTTCAGTGTAAAATTGCAGTTTTCCTCAAATTAAGGCCAAAAATCAAAAAATTCAATTTCATATATATTATGCTTAAATACATAGTATTTTAAAACATTTTTTCCCAAAAAAGAAGCCTACATTTCTCTCATAAAATCTTAAAAAAACGAGGAAGAGCGTAATAGAACTTTCAGGTAAGTACAAAAACAATATAAGTTGAAAAGCAGTTTTTTAAACCTTTTCAAAACCATCGACTATTCTTTATTCAAACGTTGGCCATTCAAGTAAACTACTATTGACATAGTATAATTATATAATAGCAAATTTAGTTTGACTATAGGTCAAAAGGTATAATAATACTTATATGTAATCTAGCTATTAGCTGGTGCACGTTGCTCCGCCTCTCAATGGAGTGTTAATTTAAGTTGATATTATTGAAAAAAGTTAGCACAAAAATTGCACATGGTGTACATGTTAATTTTAAAATGTAATAAAGCACTTTTTTAATACGACTTTTTTTAGGATTAATCCAGCAATTTTTCAACAAATTTATCACATTTCACTTGAAACTTTTCATAATTATTAAACAATACTAAAAAAAAAATTTTAATTCAGTATACATTATTCGCCGGAAACCCACCTATCCTCAACTCTATCGTCAAGAAGCACCAAATTGTTAAGAATCACCACGTATAGAAAAATTAGAGATTATCGTTCAAACTGTATTCCAAACTATTTTTTAAAGTTTTTGTTTCGCAATCGGTTAAAAGAACTCGACAAAACATATTTTTTAAGCATTCCGCTATTTCAAAGAAGTTTTACCTACTTTAAAAAATTGGACGTAATTTACTTACAACATTTTTTTTTTGACAAATCGTAGGGATAACAAGTATGTACATGCTTTCATACAAAATTTAAAGTCAAACCGTTTGTGGTTAAGAGTAAAGTAACGTAATATCCTTCTATAATTTTTTTTTTTGGACAATCAGCGGGTCGGCATGAGTTAACAAATTCCAAGTCTGTTAATAGAGTAAATTCCATTTTCAAAGATGAACACATATACAAAGTTTGAAGTCTATCGGTTAAACTACTTTTAATTTACAGCAAAGTAATGAAAAATTGACCAAAACATGCTTTTTTACAATTTGCACGCTCCCAGGCAACGCCGGTTAAATCTGCTAGTTTATACTTTTTTTTTTTTTTTTTTTTTTTTACGTAGGTTGGAATGGAATCTTCAAAAGACACAATGAGCCCCGTAGCTTGCCCTTGCGTGTGGGATTCATACCCACTAAACCACACCCTTCCTTAGTAGATTCCATCCAGCGATGTCTATCTAACTGTTTCTTTCTCTTATTATAGCTACACTAACTCAAAAGGCTTTACTCTTTTGAGTCGTCTGGCTATATTTGTATTATCCAGAAGCTGGACTACCTCGACATTTCCATGGTTTTGGAGTCTTTTTTCGTGACTTCTTGCAAAATTTTGGATTTCTTTGTCTACAAATTCTATTTGCATATCTCAATGTAGGTCATAGTTTCTGATGAACTAGGGCGCGTTCACAATATTTCTTAGAACTTTATTCTGGAACCTCTGAATAACATCTCTATTACTCTTTTTGCTGCATTCCCATAGCTGGATGCCATATGACCATACTGGTTTCAATATTTGTTTATAGAGCAGAATTTTGTTTTGTATTGTCAAGGTAGAATGCTTACCTATGAGCCAGTACATTTTTCTAAAACGGATTTGTAACTCTTCTTTCTTGTTTTTGATGTGGGCTTTCCAGCGAAGCTTCGCATCTAATGTCATACCAAGATATTTGGCAGTATTTGAATAAGGTATTTCTTGACCATTTATATATACTGGTTTATGGTCAATTTTTTATTTGTGAAGCTCACATGAATTGACTTAGCTTCATTTAATTTTAGCCTCCATCTTTTTGTATAATTTTGGATTTTTGTAATAGCTCTCTGCAGTTTTTCTGTAGATTCTTTATTATTTTCTCCGACAGCCAAAACCGCTGTATCATCAGCAAACGTTGTAATTATATTATTTTCAAGTGCAGGAAAATCACAAGTATACAACAGGTACAGTATTCGACCGAGTACACTTCCTTGAGGAACTCCAGCACTGATTTCTTTAAGATCGGAATATTCTCCTTCTTGTTTTATGTAGAAGTATCTGTCTGATAGATAGCTTTCTATCATTTCCGAATGCTCTTTTGGAAGGATTGTTTTCAGTTTACAATTCAATCCCTTGTGCCACAGCTTATCGAATGCCTGAGTCACATCCAAAAAGATTGCTGAACAGACTTTCTTCTCCTCTAAAGCTTTTTCAATAGTGTTTGTTATTCTGTGTACCTGGTCTATTGTTGCGTGTTTTTCTCTAAAGCCGAATTGGTGGTCCGGAATTAGATTCTTCCTTTCAATAACCGGTTTTAGTTTTCTCAAATAAATTTTTTCAAATAGTTTTGCCATTATAGGCAGCAATGAGATTGGTCAATAAGACGATATCTCATTTGGAGGTTTTCCTGCTTTGGGTATCATAATGACCTCGGCCACTTTCCACAATTTCGGCACATATTTCAGCCTGAATGCAGCATTTATAAGATTTGTTATTTTAACTATTGCCTTTTCTGGTAGCTCTTTCAGAATTTGTCCGGTTATTAAATCATATCCCGGAGCTTTTTTATATTTAATGTAGTTTTTAATTTCTTTTTCCACTTCAGCTGGATTTGTTAATGCGATTTCCTCTTGCTCCTGAATTTGTTCTACATCTAGATCTTCCTCTTCTTCTCCAGTGTTTACTTGAAATATCTTTTCTAGGTGTTACGCAAATATTTTGGGTTTTTCTTTATTATCTCTCGCCCACTTTCCGTCCACCTTTCTAATTGGAGGAATTGCTGCAATAGAATTTTTTCAGATTTTTAGCTGCCTTCCAAAGAGAGTAATCACTACTTTTATAGTTTGTTAGCTTTTCCAAATATAAATTTATCGATTTGTTTGTCACTTCCTTAATTCTTATTCTTAGTTGTTGGGTGAGATTATTCAGCCTAGTTTTATCTTGTGGAGCTCTAGTTTGGTGCCATTTTTTCCTTGCTCTGCGTTTTATTGCAATTAATTCTAAGATTTCGGCTGGATATTTATTTTCTTTTACTCTTTGTTTAATTACTGGAGTATTTTCCCACACTGTAAGTTGTATATCGTTAATGTAGTTTTCCACCTCCGCATCCAATTGTTCTTTGTATTGCAACGGTACAGCTAGTTGTATTTTTTCTTCCAGATATACTTTAAAGCTTTTCCAGTCAGTGTATTTATTGGCGAGAATCGGAATGCTCTGCTTTCAATAGCGTTTTCACTTACAGTTAGCAGAATTGGTGAGTGGTCAGAGTTCATTTCCTGCCTATCTTCTATCTGCATAAAATTAGTCGAAATGTTTTTAATAATGAAAAAATCTATTAAATCAGGTATTTTATTTGGATCTGTAGGCCAATATGTAGGTTTTCCTGTTGATATGGTTTCACACCCAAATTCGCTTGTTGCTTGGAATAATTCCCTGCCTTTGGTTGTTGTTAGCCGTGATCCCCAATGTGTATTTTTGCCATTAAAATCACCTCCAATTAAAAACTTTTTTACTAGTTTCTTAAAAAGATCTAAATAATGATGTTTCTTCAGAGAGTACTTAGGTGGACAATATATACTTGCTACTACAATAAAGTAGTTTTTACATTTTACGTTTACGGCCATAGCTTGTGAAATACATGTTCTGTTTCAAATTTGGCTTCTTCAAAATGTTGTATACTTTGTTTTATAATAACTGCACTTCCTCTCCTAGCAGAGTTACCTGGATGTAAGCTATGATAAACTTTATAACCATGAAAATTAATATGCGTTTGTTTGTTAAAGTGTGTTTCTGCTATAAGACAAACATCTATATTATTTATGTAAAGGACTGCTTGTAGCTCTTGTTGGTGTTGTAGCAGTCCATTGGCATTCCATGAAAGAATTTTTAGTTTATTCATCTTTTCGATTTCGAAGCAGGTTTTTGGTACTGCCCTCTAGTGCTCTTATTCTACAATCCGTATCGACCATAGAACTTTCTATTTTGGTTACTTTTTTTTAGTATAAGCAGAATGGATTGTTTCAAATAATTTTCTTGTTCGCTATTATTATTAAGTTTTTTACCCGCAACAACTTGGGCATAAGTTTTACTGCTTCTATTTGTCTGGAAATCTTGCTTCACTTGCGACGTTTGCAGATGGTTTCTGATTTGTTTTTTAGCGTATTGTGGAGTATTCCTTTGTTGTGAATTTGGGCTCATATTCTTAAATTTGATTTTTTGCATTTCTTTTGCGATTATGCAGCCTCTATAATTAGCTGGATGTTGATTTCCGCAATGAACACATTTTGGTGGTTCAGTTTTAGGTTTCAAACATTCCCTGGTATGGTGCCTACCTGCACATTTTACACATCTTGGGGTTTTTCCACAATATTTTTGAGTGTGACCATATGTCTGGCATGATTTACATTGTACTACAAGCTTATTTTTTCTTAGGGGCTCGATATTCACAATACATTTAGAATACTTTTAATCTCGTATATTCTGCTAATATCTTCTTCCGCTTTGAAGGTTAACATAAACATGTTTAATGGTTCTTTATTCTTCAAGCTACGTTTATTTGCAGCTCCTTTTATTTTATATTCTCTATTTTCAAGATCTTTAATTATTTCTTCTGTTTTACACGAGTGAGGCAGGTTCTTCACCATAACTCGTATTGGCCTTTGCTGTTTGCTTATTTTTTTTGGCGAAATAACCTTTTTTGGAGTAGTTTCTTTACTTGGAGTGGTTTTATAGTCCATCTTTTTTGCGTTTGGAGGGGTAAGTGAGTCATTTAACTTCCTTTTTTGTTTCTGTTTCACCCTTATCCACTCAGTATCTTCTCTAATTCTTCCTCATCTGTAGAGTATACTATTTTTTTACTGTTTTCTGACTTTGATAAGTGTTGAACTTGTAAAGCTTGTAGAACTTGTGGTTTCTGCATCTTTAAATTAGTAATTTCATTTTTAAGGTCCTGTATTTGTTTTTCCATATTGCTTATCAACTTCTTTATTTGTGTTGTTTCATCGACAGCCTTCTGCCATTTGTTATACAGTGCTTGTTCATTTTGGAGTTCTCTAATTGGTGGTGATCTGTTAATTTTTCCGCTCTTCTTAAATGGGTCTGCTATATTGTTTTTTGATTTTTGGGCCACTGGCAACTCGACAGCCTTCTGCCATTTGTTATACAGTGCTTGTTAATTTTGGAGTTCTCGAATTGGTGGTGATCTGTTAATTTTTCCGCTCTTCTTAAATGGGTCCGATATATTGTTTTTTGATTTTTGGGCCACTGGCGACTCCTCTGACCTTCTTATAAGATCAGCAATGTCCTCGCCCGCAGCCGTGGCTTCTGCCGACACTTTGGTAGATATCCCTACCGGATTTATTTCTTTATTATCGTTATTCATATTTTCTATTTTATATATTTGTTGCATTTTACCTACTGCCAGGAGTTTAACTGCCGTCCGTCAGGGATCAGACGCAGACCAGAGAGCAGCTCGTTCCGAGTCAGTCGCTTCGGGATTTTAGTTTGAACTTTTAGTCGCCTTTTACGACAAGCAGTTCGTACTGCGGAAGTATTCTATTCCCCTACCGCGGGGTGCTAGTTTATATATAAAAATAAATTTTACGTACATGGAGCAAGTATCTTTAATAGGCAGTGAACACTGTTTAAGAATCGTACGTAGTTAGATAATTCTACTTATACTAGTAGATATATAATACGCCCGGGAGCGTGTAAATTGTACAAAAGCAAGTTTCGGCCAGTTTTTCGAAGTACTACTTTGGTTAAAAAGAAAGCGTCAAAAAATTTTTTGAGGAGTTCCGTTTACCCTTTGTCCGATTTCGCATATATGCAGTTCCCGACGTACTTCCAATACTAGTTAACCATTATACACAATTGGAATATTCTATTTTAATTTTAAGTTACCAATTTTATTAACTTCGATGACAAGCTTTTAAACCTTGGGAGGTCTAAGAAAAGAACCTGAACCACCACTCCAGATGATCTCAAATTAAAAAGACATGCAGGAAATAGTAAAACTTACCTTTGCTCCATATTTGAAGCTTTTAGATTATTTTTAAGTGGTTATCGTTATTAAATTCGAATATGGTTTAAAGTCTTCGGAACTGTGTGGATAATAAGGGAATATATACTCTGATATTAAATTTGGAGATTCTATTTTCATTGGTTTGGGAACTATGATCGTTTGGCCTTAATTAGATCAAAAAGTTGTAGGATCCTAACCCATGGTACGATCTGGACCGTAGATAATCTCCGACGTAGTCTCATTACTAGTAACTTACAGCAAGATTTCATCATGAAAGTAGCTCCATTATCTGTTGAGGTATCCTGATTTTTATACTCGTGTGACTATTAGTCAAAAGTGTTGCCAACATGTTTGTGAAGCTGAGAAGGGGGGGTAGATATAGACTTAAGTGTATGGATCGGATCAGAATCGAAAAATAAATCGATTTAGCTATGTATGTCCGTCGGTCCGTCCACATGATAACTCAAAAAAAAAAAACAAAAGGAACTAGGATTTTGAAATTTTTACAAATTCATTTTTATGCAATAGCCTTCACCGCTATTTAAATACGGCCATTTTGGTTTACGGGTTCGAGTAAAACTGAGTGTCCGAAATTTTGCCAAAAGTGCTTTAGTTTTGTTGCCAAAGTTTCTGCAAAATTTGTTTGGTCTTCTGCAGGGGGTTCGAGTAACTGCCATACAACTCATTCTTTAATATGAGCATTACACTACACCAAATGAAGCTGGGTCTCTGAAATTTTGGCAAAAATAGTTTAGTATAATGGTCAAAGTTATTGCAAGATTTGGTTTGTCTACTCCAGAAAGTTCGAGTAGTTGCCATACAACTCCTTCTTTTATATGAGCGTTTCTCTACTACTAGTGATATAATGTTTAAATTGCGGTCATACGGGTATCCCAAAGTTGACAAATTCTACTCTACCACCCTCTTCCTCGTTTTTTTCCTATGTTTTCAAAGACTAAAAAATTAACGAAAGACATAGTATAGTAGATATTTTGTGTACGTTCTGGGGCAGTCAAATGTCGTCGCAGCATTTTGACAGCCGTTAATTTTAATAAATTGGTCGTTATTTTTGAATAATGTGTGGTATGTTATTGAATTGAAATGATTGAGGTGTGTTATGAAATTGAAGATTCGTTGAGTTGCAGATTGTAGGTGTGGAATTAGAAGTTAGATATTGAGTGTGGGGGGTAGTAGATGGAGTTGTAAGTTAGTGGAGGGGATGAAGTTGAATTGTTAGTTGAAATTGAGGAAGGAATTAGGAAAACGGAAATGTAATTCGGTATATATATAGATAATTTAGGTAGTAATCTGTTCTTAAGAACCATATCGAAGTTCTTTGTACCTTTGGAATTATGTTGAAGTTCTTTAGAAAGCAAATTCTTTGAAACAATGTCAAAGTTGAAAGCTCAAAATTTTTAGATATCCTATAGTATTTTGGAAATGAATTTATTTCCCTGATAAGAGAATAAAATTTTAAAATTTAGAATTTTGTTTTGCTGTTTTGATTATTTTATAGTTTAAATGGATGAATAATGAGTGTTTGTGTGTATATTTCCATCACCATTAAAAAATATTAATATTGTACCCTTTAAAATTGTACGATTTTAAAATTGAAAAATAAAAAACTTGTTGTTTTAATTTTAAAGTTTCTTATCAGTTAAAAAATAAAAAAAAAATCTAAACTTATGTAAGGGAGAATTCCTACAAAAATAAAAAAAATTTCTATTTAATATAAAAAAACTTTCATATATATCTTAACAAATTTGTATATAAAAAATTGCAGTTTGTAAAAACTTATTAGTAATTATTCAATATTAAATCAAAAATTTATTGTGTTTTAATAAAAAAAAAAAATAAAACGAGGAAGATTTTAGTTGCCCTTGTCAATTTTTAGATACCCGTGCATACCCACTAACTGTTATTTATTTCCCTTATGCTATTATAAATATTACAAAAAAAATATAACAAAGTAGGTAGGTATATAACTTATTATTATAAGTTTTGCTTAATAACAACAAAAAAAAAAATTAAATTTTTAATTCATTATAGGTTCCATAATTTTTTCTTAAAAACAAAAAAAAACCATAAAAGTTGGTCCGGATGATGATCAACTTTGCCAACTAACTTGCCCTATTACTTTACTTCATATAAGTGCTCGATTCATTATATAACTAACCGTGTGTAATTTTCATCCTCGTAGTATAATTAGTTTTGAAGAAATTCATATTGGTTTAAATAAGTTGTGTGGCAGCTCCCCGAAACCTTGGTCTGATCTTAACCAAAAATAATAGGGAACCTCAAAAATGTCCAAAAAATGTTTTGTGTGAATTTCAAAACTCTAGCTCTAATTTTTCATTTCTATCTCTTTTAATTCATTTTTAATTCACGAATATATTAAACTTAAGCAAAATAAGCTTCATATGATCATATTCATATAATGATCATAATGATAGATAATAATCATCAATCAATGATTTTATCTATCAATATCAATAAGCCATTTACTTAAAAAAAATGTTTGTGTTCTTTTTTGCTTATCTTAAATAAACTACGCATCATTTAAATCATATGAAATCGTAACTCGAAATCGTTATCTACAAAAAAAAAAACAAAAACAACAAAACAAAACAACAAAAAAACAAAATTCATATAATTTCATGTTAAATACAAGATGCATAGCAAAATTTCAAATTTTTATATGAAAATAATGGAGTTAAAAAAGTTAGTTGTTCGAGAGCTACCCGAAGTTTTGGTCCGATCTTAACCAAAAAAAATAGGGAATCTAGAAATTGATTGAAAAATATTTTGTAAAAATTTCAAAACTGTACCTTTTTTAGTTTTTGAGTTATCGTGCTGACACACAGACGGACGGACGGATAGACACACATAGCTAGATCGACTAATTTTTCGATTCTGAGCCGATACGTACCCTTGACACTATATCTAGCTCGTCTAGATCGATGCTTTACAAACGGCGGAGCAAATCTAATATAGCCGATGTCATATATGTATGCACGGGTATAAAAAGAGAGAAAAATGAAACGGTCTAGTGATAAATCCTTTGGTTACTTAGCTTAATATCTTCTGTGAAAGCTGTAAAAGAGATAAACCTTTGAAAGAATTGTTATATCATATAAGGACATTTTTACATAAAACAAATAGTGGTGATTATACTGAAAAAAATTTAAAAAATATTAAAAGTTGTTTTAATGAACGAATAGAAACGTTTACATTGGAAAATAATGATAAAAGTGTTTTGCTACCAGAACAATTTTTACATAATTCGAAGGATAAAATAGTTAAATTATTAAACAATTCTTTGAAAAAACATAATTCTTTCAAATTTAACATTGAAATTAGAAAAGTTAGATAAATTATTCCAGGGGTGTTGTTAAAAGTGAAGAATTTCAACAAAGGGATAGTGGTTGGTCTTTACTTCGAATAATACATTTAGAAGTCAACATTAATCAATATAAACCATTAAGAGGATTACAATATCTTCCGTTACCAAAATTTTTGAAGACTTAAAAGGCTTGTATCAACGTAATAAATAATGATGAATATTGTTTTAAATGGAGTGTAATATCAGCCCTGTACAAGGGTTCTGGTAGACTGGAACGAACACAGACATATAGGATTGAGGATATACGATGTAATAAAATACAATTGCAAAATTTTATACTAAATTTTGATGGTTTACAATTTCCTATGAAAGTTGCTGATATAAAGAAATTTGATCAATTAAATAACACAACTAGTGTTAATATTTTTGGTTTTGAAGAACAAGAAACACCTCAAAATACCTTCTACAAAATTGTAGGTCTATTTTATTGTACAAAAGAAGAGAAATTTCATCATATTAACTTGCTATTAATAGAAAAAGATCAGAAAACACATTGTCTTTGGATTAAAAATATTTCTCGACTATTACATTCGCAAATTACTAAAAATAATAGAAGATTATTATTTTGCAATAATTGTTTAATACATTTCAAAAATGAAGCGAATTTAGAAAAGCATAAAAGTGAGTGCAACAAGGTATTTACAAATCTTCCAACAGCTGAAAAAGCAACATTAAAACTATAACAAAAAAATGGATGTACCATTTGTCATGTATGCAGACTTTGAATACATTCTGCAAGATATAACAACATGTTTACCAGATTCATCTATAAATAACTTAAAGACTATTTAGAAATTTATTTAAAAACTGATGTAATTTTACTAGTAGATGTGTTTGAAAATTTTAGAAAGGTGTGTAGACAGATATATGAATTAGATGTATGTCAGTACTATACTCTATCAGGTTTTAGTTGGAATGCTATGCTCAAATACACAAAAGTAGAACTTAGTTACTAACTGAAATTAATATGCATAATTTTTTTAAAAGGGGTATTAGAGGTGGAATTTCCCAATGTTCTTTATGTCATTCTAAAGCAAATAATAAGTATTTAAATGATTTCGATAAAATAAAACCTTCACAATTTATAACATATTTAGATGTTAATAATTTGTACGGATTTGCTATGTCTAAATTCTTACCCATATCTGATTTTCACTGGTGTAACAATTTAGAAAATATTGACTTTTTAAACTTACCTTGTGATTCAAAAAAAGGATATGTTTTAGAAGTAGATTTAGAGTATCCTTTTGATAAACATGATGATCACATTGATCTTCCATTTTGCCCAGGAAACAAAAAATGTTCAACAATGAAAAATATAAAGTTAATTACTAGTTTAGAAGAAACAAGTAAAGAAACAATCAGTCGGTGCAACCGACTTAGAAATACCCTACACCTATTTGGTTCATATTTAATGACATATCCATAAGTCATTTTAACGCCATAAAAGCTGTTATTAATTTGATTGTAAGACATAGCTAACCAAATTAACTTTATAATACTAAAAACATTTTCTAATTACACTATCTCTTAAAAAATATTACAAATTCTTACTAATTTATTTATTTAAAAATATTAAAAAACAAAAAAACTTGTTATAAATGAAAATATATTTATTCCACTTCAATTACAAAATGAAAAAAATCTAGTTATTAAATTTTGTGATAAAAATCTGATCAAACATAATATATATAATAACCCAAATTTTCAAAATTGCAATTATTTTAAATGGCTAGTTAATATACCTAATAGAAAAGCTTATACGCAAAATATGCAATAAATGTATTTCTAAAATACAATTACAAATTTACACCTTTTCATACAATTCATTTAAATATAAAAATAAATTTTACATAAATGCAGCAAGTTCCTTTGAAGAAAGCTGAACCACTACAATTAAGTCTAAATTTCGGGAACACATATGTTATGATTTCTATTCTTTGGCTTCAAAATTGTACTCGTTCGGCCTCAAATCGATCAAAAGCTTCTAGAATCTGAACTCATTGACCAAACTCGACCAGCACCAATTCAAATGGTACTTTCATTACTAGTAACCTAAAGTTTAAATTTCATCAAAAAAGCGGCATTATTTTTTGAGTTATGGTGTTTTTAAGATATATGTTTGTTAGCCCTTGAACTTTTCAAAGGTTGCAGAACCCGAAACCATGGTACGATTTTACCCATATGCAGTCCCCGTCATACTTTAAATACTAGTTAACCCTTGTACACAATTGGAACGTTCTATCTTAATTTTAAGTTACTAGTTTTATTAATTTCGTTGATAAACTTTTACACATTGGGGGGTCTAAGAGAGGTACTAAATTAGAGGGAGACGCAGGAAATAGTAAAGAACACCCAAGTGCCAAATTTGAAGCTTCTACATTTGTTTCGAGTTACTATCTTTATTAATTTCGAAAATATGGTTTAAGGTCCTTGGAACTGAGTGGCTGGTCCACACCCACTACTCCAATTGGGCTCAAATTTCAAGGACACTAAGGAAATCGAAAGCGACACACTGAAACCAAATTTGGAGGTTCTATCTGCATTGTTCGTTAGCCCTGAAACCGATTAAAAGTTCCAGAATCCGAACCCTTGGGCTGATTTCGCTCTTATGCAGTCCACGCTTAACTTTAAGCACTAGTTAACCCTTGTACACAATTTGAACGGTCTATCTTAATTTTAAGTTACTATTTTTAATAATTTCGATTATAAGCTTTTAGAACTTAAGAGGTCTAAGAGGGATACTGAACCACCACTCCAATTTATCCCAAATTAGGGGGACACGCAAGGGATAGTAAAGAACACTCTTGTGCCAAATTTGAAGCTTCTACATTTTTTCAAGTTGTTATAAAATGTAGTGTATAAAAAAGAAATATATTATTCATTATACAAACCTTCAACAATGTATAAAACATGGATTAATATTAAAAAAGATTTACCGAGCTTTGAGTTTTAAACAAGACTGTTGGATTTATATGAGTTATATAGATTTAAATAACTATTATCGAACATTAGCAAAAAATAATATTGAAAAAAATACATTTAAGTTATTAAACAATGCTATTTATGGAAAAACAATTAAAAATATAGATAAGCGAAAAAATATTAAAATTGTAACAAGCTGGGAAAGTCAAGGAAAAAGTTTAGGGGCAAGATCGTTGATATCTAAACCTAATTTTCACAGTTTAGCTGCATTTACAAATGATATGGTTGCAATTCAGTTGAATAGAACTAGTGTATTTTATAATAAACCTTTATATGTAGGCTTTTCTGTACTAGAAATTTCAAAACACAAAATGTACGACTTCCACTATGATTATATTAAACCAAAATTTGATAAAAATGTTAAATTGAATTATATGGATACTGACTCATTTATATATACCATTACAACACAAGATTTTTATGCAGATATTAAACCTGACATAGAAAAGTTTTATGACACATCAGAATATTCAATTGATAATTCTTACAAAATTCCTCTGAAAAAAGGTTCTAGGTATGATGAAGGATGAATGCAATGTTATTGTAATTAAAGAATTTATTGGATTAAAAGCGAAAATGTATTCGCCTGATATTCAAAATAAAAATGTTATAATTAAAGCAAAAGGTATAAAAAGAAATATTGTAAAACTATTCACTTTAGATGATTACAGAGAATGTTTGTATAAAAAAAACTTTTTAAAAGTAATATGTATATTTTTAGAAGTAAGATTCATAAATTGTATACTCAAAATTTAAATAAAATTTCATTATGTCATCACGATGATAAAAGATATATTTTAGCTGATAATGTAAACACATTGGCTTGGGGTTATTTTGCAATAAAATAAAAACAAAATTAAATAATATTCATCAATTATTTGTTTTATTACTTTTTATAATTTTTTTTTTTTTCAAGATATTTTTTAGTTTTTATTACAATTATTTGATAAATATTTTTAAATATTACAAATTTCAGGTTTTTAATTTGTAGAACTAATTTCTGGAATCTGTATGGGAGGTGATCTTTCTCGGAACAACAAGTTGTTACAGTATCTATTGAAGCACTTAATCAACCTTCTATGTTCCAGTACAAATTCTGCAAAATTTCCTAGATTCTCAAAACTTCTGTGTTGTATTATATGCTCCATTTCTTCAGTTTTGTGCTCCTCAGAATAATATGTGGTTAGTCCTAAATCACATTGCCAGTATTCTAATATTAACTCTATCGAATTCATTGAGTTTTAAAATATTTTTTTCATTAACTTTAACTGTTTAATTGATTAGTTGAAATATTATAATGAGAAAAAGTTTTTTTCGATTCATTTATTATTTAATTTTTCTTTTACTTATGTTTTATTATTCCCTGAGGTCTTTCATTATAATAACTTTTCTTTTATTATTTTGCTAAACTAGAAAACCGCAATGATAATTGTAAATAAGTAAGAACATTAAAACTTAATATCTGCTCCATAACAAAAGTTTAAGCTGCTAAACATTAGAATAATATTAACCTAAAGAAATATTAAGAATTTTTTGGACTATAAAACCACAAACATCCTCCTTTTATAATGTAATTCACAATAATTCTATACTAAAACGAGGAAGATTATAGTTGCCCTTGTCAACTTTTAGATACCCGTGCATACCCACTATGGTGTATAAAATAACCGTAATTTACTTCCCTTACACATTTAACTCATTACTCCATAATTTAGACGTAAAAAAAAAAAAAAAAAAAATTAACAAAAAAAAAAAAAAATTAACAAAAAAAAAAACAAAACAAAAAAAAAAATGGCCCACCCTAAAATTCCGATGGTCCGAGTGATGTCCAACATTGCCAACTAACTTGCCCTATTACTTTACCTGCCCAATTTTAATTTTAACCTTATAGCTTCATTAGATTCACAGTTATTGAATCGAAAACTTTGTATGGCAACATTTTGAAACATCATATAAGTGCTCGATTCATTATATAAATAACTGTGTGTAATTTTTATCGTCGTAGTATAATTAGTTTTGTAGAAATTCATATTGGTGCAAAGAAGTTGTATGGCAGCCCCCCGAAAATGGGGCCCTTACATTTTGAAACTTCATATAAGTGCTCGATTCATTATATTACTAACCGTGTGTAATTTTCAGCCTCGTAGTATAATTAGTTTTGAAGAAATTCATATTGGTGCAAAGAAGTTGTATGGCAGCCCCCCGAAAATGGGGCCCTAACAATTTGAAACTTCATATAAGTGCTCGATTCATTATATAATTAACTGTGTGTAATTTTCAGCCTCGTAGTATAATTAGTTTTGAAGAAATTCATACTGGTGCAAAAAAGTTGTATGGCAGCCCCCTGAAAATGGGGCCCTAACATTTTGAAACTTCATATAAGTGCACGATTCATTATATAACTAACCGTGTGTAATTTTCATCTGCGTAGTATAATTAGTTTTGAAGAAATTCATATTGGTGCAAAGAAGTTGTATGGCAGCCCCCCGAAAATGGGACCCTAACATTTTGAAACTTCATATAAGTGCCGGAGTCATTATAAAACTAACCGTGTGTAATTTTCATCCCCGTAGTATAATTAGTTATGAAGAAATTCATATTGGTGCAAAAAAGTTGTATGGCAGCTCCTCGAAGCCTTGGTCCGATTTTAACCAAAAACAATAGGGAACCTACAAATTGTCTAAAAATTACTTTGTGAAAGTTTCAGAACTCTAGCTCTTATAGTTTTTGAGTTATCGTGCTGACGGACGGACGGACACACATAGCTAGATCGATTCACTTTTCGATGCTGATTCGATACGTACCCTTGACACTATATCTAGCTCTTATATTTCGATGCGTTACAAACGGAGGAGTAATTTTAATATACCCGATGTTCATATATGTATGCACGGGTATAAATAGGTATAAATATGGTGATTTTGCTAAATGTTTCATTAGTTAGAAAAAAGTAATTGAAGAATTAATACATCATACATCCAAAAAAACAAAAAACTAACATGAAGCGGACAATTGATGAAGACCAAGATCTTTTCTCATCAGAAGAAGGGGAAGAAGAGGAAGAGGATAACAAGCTGGATGAATTTATTAAAAAAATTAACAATCGAAAGGAGTTTCAATCAATGAGTGATTTAAAAATCGGGACCGTATACAGCTAAAGGAGGCTGTATCTAAATTTAAAACAAAAAAACAAAAAAAATCGGAGGAGGATAGAGAGGAAGAAAAAGAACCAGGTAAATGTGTCATCGCATGTAGTGATAACTTGTTTACATATTTACCTACATACTATGCTAAACAGTAAAAAAATAGTAAAAAAATTATTGAAATAATAAGTAAAAAAATTAATTTAAATAAAATAGAGTATGGGTTTAAGATCATTAAAAACGAGGAAGATTATAGTTGCCCTTGTCAACTTTTAGATACCCGTGCATACCCACTATGGTGTATAAAATAAACCGTAATTTACTTCCCTTATACATTTAACTCATTACCCCATAATTTTGACGTAAAAAAAAAAAAAAAAATTAACAAAAAAAAAAAAAAATCACAAAACAAAAAACAAAATTTTCATTCATTGTCCCATAACTTTAGCTTAAAAAAAAAAAAAAAAAAATTGGCCCACCCTAAAAGTCCGAAGGTCCGAGTGATGTCCAACTTTGCCAAGTAACTTGCCCTATTAATTTATCTGCCCAATTTTAATTTTAACCTTGTAGCTTCATTAGATTCAAAGTTATTGAATCGAAAACTTTGTATGGCAGCCCCCCGAAAATGGGGCCCTAAAATTTTGAAACTTCATATAAGTGCTCGATTCATTATATAACTAACCGTGTGTAATTTTCGTAGTATAATTAGTTTTGAAGAAATTCATATTGGTGCAAAGAAGTTGTATGGCAGCCCCCCGAAAATGGGGCCCTAACATTTTGAAACTTCATATAAGTGCTCGATTCATTATATAACTAACCGTGTGTAATTTTCATCCGCGTAGTATAAATAGTTTTGAAGAAATTCATATTGGTGCAAGGAAGTTGTATGGCAGTCCCCGAAAATGGGGCCCTAACATTTTGAAACTTCATATAAGTGCCGGAGTCATTATAAAACTAACCGTGTGTAATTTTCATCCCCGTAGTATAAATAGTTTTGAAGAAATTCATATTGGTGCAAAAAAGTTGTATGGCAGCTCCCCGAAAATGGGGCCCTAACATTTTGAAACTTCATATAAGTGCTCGATTCATTATATAACTAACCGTGTGTAATTTTCAGCCTCGTAGTATAATTAGTTTTGAAGAAATTCATATTGGTGCAAAGAAGTTGTATGGCAGCCCCCCGAAAATGGGGCCCTAACATTTTGAAACTTCATTTAAGTGCCGGAGTCATTATAAAACTAACCGTGTGTAATTTTCATTCTCGTAGTATAATTACTTTTGAAGAAATTCATATTGGTGCAAAAAAGTTGTATGGCAGCTCCCCGAAGACTTGGTCCGATTTTAACCAAAAACAATAGGGAACCTAGAAATTGTCTAAAAATTACTTTGTGAAAGTTTCAGAACTCTAGCTCTTATAGTTTTTGAGTTATCGTGCTGACGGACGGACGGACGGACGGACACACATAGCTAGATCGATTCACTTTTCGATGCTGATTCGATACGTACCCTTGACACTATATCTAGCTCTTATATTTCGATGCGTTACAAACGGAGGAGTAATTTTAATATACCCGATGTTCATATATGTATGCACGGGTATAAAAACCACTCTGTTATTACAATAGATTTTATTTGTAAACAAAAATAATAAAAAATAATAATAAACAAGTGATGAAAAAAACCAAGGGTTTTTAAAAAAGCACATTTTCAAAATTATATTGTGTTAAAAACTCAGTTTAATTTTGGGAATATATACTCGGTGACTAAGTCACTGCTTACTTGTAAAAACAGCAAATTTTGAATTTTTAAGTCTTAATAGCTCTTCAATGGGGAAGGTTGCCAAATTTCTCCAGGATCTAATCTCAACCACCCTCCTCCCCACCTCCCTCCATTTTTTTAGGTTCTAGGAATTAAATCAAAATTTGGAATTTTACTTAGAATTTTATTATCTAAGCAAAAATGGGTAAAACTGAGAGACACTTTCTTCAATTTAAAGAACCGCTGTTGAACTTAAGAAAAGCACTTAACATATGTTAAAATATAATGTTGGACCTTTAAATTTTGTATATTAATAGAAAAATATTAGAACAGGTATTCAAGTTACAGGTGCTTAAAAAAAGCAAAATTTCAATTTTGGACCCCTTACAGCTCTTAAACGGGGGGCGCAACAAAAAAAATTTCTTAACCGACTCCCACTAAATTCTGAGGATCTAACATCTCCCAAAATTTCAAGTTTCTAGCTTGAGCCGTTCAGAAGTTATGTGGGGCCAAAAATTTTGCAAAAATAGAGTTTTGGATAACGGTAAATTTTAGAACCGTATGGCAACCCATTGAATTAGTTTTTTAAAAGTTTATGAAGCTTATAAAAGCAGCTATCTTTCGACGTTTTCAGATTGAAAAAATACCTCATAAAATTTTTGTTATAACGTTTTAAATAAAGGGTTTCTTCCAAATTTGAAGGGCTGTAGCTCCGTAACGAGTGGGGCTACAGAAAAAAGTTCTTCCATGAAATTATTTTTTTTGGAATACCTACTCGTAGTTAAAATTTCTTCTCTCTATTTCAAACGGTGTAAAACTTTGTGTAAACATACGGACAGACGGACAGACGGACAGACAAAGTCAAAATTAAGAAAAACCTTTGACACTGGTTGAAACTTTCGTTTTGGAGCTTTCAATTTTGTATATAAATAAAAAAAAATATTGACAGGTGTTCAAGCTATAGGTGTTTAAAAGCTAAATTTATAGCAAAATTTAAGGTTTTGGACCCCTTACAGCTCCTAAACAGGGGGCGTAACAAAAAAAAATTCTTAACTGACTCCTATTTATTTTTGAAGATTTAACTTCTCCCAAAATTTCAAGTTTCTACATTGAGCCGTTCAGAAGTTAGGAAGAGTCAAAAATTTTGAAAAACTTAGTTTTAGATAACAGTAAATTTTAATACCGTATGGTAACCCTATACATTTGACTTTCAAGAGTTTGTAAAGCTTATAAAAGCAGCTGTCTTTTACCGTTTTCAGGTTGAGAATATACCTTATAGAACTCTTGTTATAACTATTTAAATATAGGGCTTTATTCGACTTTGAGGGGCTGTAGCTCCGTAACTGGAGGGGTAATAGAAAAAAGTTTTAACATTAAATTATTTTGATTGCAATACCTACCCATTGCTGATAGTTTTTTGTCAATCGTACGTAAAAAGGGACAGACGGACAGAAGGACAGACGGACGGACAGAGTGAAACTATATAGGTACATTTTTACAAAATTTTTTGAAAATGTACTAAAAAGAAACCAAATTTTAATTCTTTTTTTTAGTTTTTCAAAAGTTTTTTTTTCAGATTTCCTAAAATTAGTAACTTAGATTTTTATTAATTTCAGCAATATAGAGAAAGAGGGGAATTTATAAATGTTTCAGGTACCCAGGTTTTTCTTTCTAATAATTAGGATTATAATATTAGCATGTTTAAAATTATACTATTTTTCTTTTTTTGGTAATAATTTAACTCATAACATTAACATAATTTCTTATGGAATCTGAGTAATATTTTTTTTATTTAACATTTATATTTTAAAAATAACATGAATTAATTAATAGGAAAAAAAACTTTTTGAAAAATATTTGTAGATGATGATGATTTTACACATGATATGGTGCATGACGCAGATGTAGTTGATTTGGATGGACTTTTATATGATTCTTTCTTTTCCATGTTTTTCTTTTTTAGTTTTATATTTAGTTACTGAATATCGGAATAAACTTTTTCGACTAATTTCGATTTTAAAATTTTGTAAGGTATATATATATACGAATAAACTGTTTATATCAGTTTTTTTATTAAATAAACATTCTGAAGAGCACAATATCCATTATGATTCAATGTGCATTTTTAGCCTAGAATGGTGTCGGTTAACAACATTTTTTTTGTCAAGCCCCCTATTTAGGAGCTATAAGGGCTCGAAAATTGAAATTTTACTATTTTTAAACACCTGTAACTTGAATACCTGTCCCAGTCTTTTTTTTAGTTATATACGAAATTCAAAGCTCTATAAATATGTATCAACATGTGTTAAAGGTTTTTCTTAATTTTGAAGGGTGACGAAGCTACAGCCCCTACAAATCCCAAAAAAGCCCTATATTTAAATTGATATAACAAGAGTTCTGTTAGGTTTATTTTTAATCGAAAAACCGTAAAAGAGAGCTGGTTTTATAGAGTTTACAGAAAAATGTCGCTAAAATGTATAGGGTTGCCATACAGTACCAAAATTTAACATTATGCAAAACTCAATTTTTGCAAAATTTTTGGCCCTACATATCTTCTAAACGGTTCAAGCTAGGGCCTTGAAATTTTAGAAGGAGTTAGGTCCTCAGAAATTAGTAGGAGTCGGTTAACAAAATTTTTTTGTCAAGCCTATTTAGGAGCTATAAGGGCTCGAAAATTGAAATTTTGCTATTTTTAAACGCCTGTAACTGGAATATCTGTTCAAATTTTTTTTTGTTAATATGAAAAATTTTAAGGCCCACCATTATACTTTAACATATGTTAAAAGATTTTCTTAAATTTAAAAGTGGTTCTTGAAATTGAACTAAGTGTCTATCAGTTTTAACTATTTTTGCTTAAATAGTAAAATTCTAAGTAAAATTCCAAGTTTTGGTGGAATTCACAATTTAATTGCTAGAACCTAAAAAAGTTTTGGGAAAGGGGAGTAGTGGGGGTCATATCCTTGGGAATTTGGCAACCTTCCCAATTGTGGGGCTACTAGGGCTTAAAAATTTCCTGTTTTTATAAGTAAGCAGTAACTTATAGTCACTTACGTATATATTTCCTAAATTAAACGTTAATATTGAAGCTTCAACATTATAATCCGATAAAATACTTAGTAAGAATCACTTTATAATTTTGAAAATGTGGTTTTTTTCTTCACTTGTTTATATTGATTTTGATAAAGTTTTTTTAATTTTTGTAAACTTGTTGATACTTGTTCATCTAAGTTTACAATTTTATTTGATTTAAACAGTTTTTGAAGTATTTCTTGTTTTTCATTTCCTTTAACATAAAATGTAGTTTTATAATATGTAAATGTTTTCAAAAAATTTATTACATTAAAAAAGTTTGTTTTACCATCACACCATTTAAATCCATGATGATTTTTTGTTAACCAATTGTTTGTGCTTTTTGTTTTTTTATCTAAAATTTGATATCCATATGGAGATTTAATTATAAAATGTTGAATTTCATTATTTGAACTTAGAGTAGCAACTTCTTTTAAAATGAATTTATTATTATTATCTCGACAACCTTGTACATCAATTATTACATATTCCATTTTTTATGTTTCAGAAGAATTTAAATGATTAAATTTAATATATTTGTATAGTTTGTAAATTAAAAAACTTATACAATGTAATCCAATCATAAAAAATATCCCCGCAATAAATGGTGGTATTTCAAAAATGCAACAAGAATCTGATGATGATGATGATTCCGTACAATTTTCTCTTATATTATTTATTAATACGCATCTAAATAATTTTATTAACTTCTCCTGTTAGCGGTTTAAATTCAACTAAACGATCCTGCAAAATGAGACAATAAGATGTAGTATTGTCTGGAATTTTTTTTTAAAGTCTTTAATTCGATTTTAACATCAACATCAACTATTCTGAATTCATAATTCATTAAGTACAGAAGTAATAAAAAAAAAAATATATTTAAATATCACGTGTAGAAAAAAACAAGTAAAGAAACAGTCAGTCGGTGCAACCGACTTAGAAATACCCTACACCTATTTGGTTCAAATTTAATGACATATCCATAAGTCATTTTAACACCATAGAAGCTGTTATTAATTTGATCGTAAGACATAGCTAACCAAATTAACTGTATAATACTAAAAACAATTTCTAATTACCCTATCTATTAAAAAATACTACAAATTCTTACTAATTTATCTATTTAAAAATATTAAAAAACAAACAAACTTGAAATAAATGAAAATATAATTATTCCAATTCAATTACAAAATGAAAAAATTCTAATTATTAAATTTTGTGATAAAAAGATAATCAAAGCATAATATATTTAATAATCCAAATTTTTAAAAATTACAATTATTTTAAATGGTTAGTTTATGTACCTAATAGAAAAATTTATAAACGCAAAATATGCAATAAATGTATTTCTAAAATACAATTAAAAATTTACACCTTTTCATATAATTCATTTAAATAGAAAAATAAATTTTAACATAAATTCAGCAAGTACCTTTGAACATAGCTGAACCACTACAATTAAGTCTAGATTTCGGAGACACATAGGACATAGGAAATATATTCTTTGGCTTCGAAATTAAACTCGACCACAACCAATTCCCATGGTACTTTCATTACTAGTAACCTACTGTTAAATTTCATCTAAATACCGGTATTATTTTTTAAGCTATGGTGTTTTTAAGATATATGTTTGTTAGTCCTTGAACTTTTCAAGGGTTCCAGGACCCGAAATTATGGTAAGATTTCGCCCATATGCAGTCCCGTCATACTTTCAATACTAGTTAACCCTTGTACACAATTGGAACGCTCTATCTTAATTTTAAGTTACTAGTTTTATTAATTTCGATGATAAGCTTTTACACATTGGGGGGTCTAAGAGAGGTTCTGAACCACCACTCCAATTGATCCCAAATTAGATGGGCACGCAAGAAATAGTAAAGAACACCCTTGTGGCAAATTGGAAGCTTCTACATTTGTTTCAAGTAACTATCTTTATTAATTTCGAAAATATGCTTTAAGGGCCTAAGAACTGAGTGGCTGGTCCCCGATTCACTACTCCAATGGGGCCCAAATTTCAAAGACACTTACGAAATAGGAAGGGACACCCTGATACCAAATTTGGAGGTTCTATCTTCATTGGTTTCGGAATTATGCTCGTTTGGCCTAAATTCGATCAAAAAGTTCTAAGTTCCGAACCCATTGTCCAATCCTCACCGTACGTAATCACCGCCGTAGTTTCGCTGCCAATAACCTACTGCACAAATTTCATGAAGATAGCCTCATTAGTTGTTGAGTTATCGTGATTTTTTATATATGTTCCTTAGCCCTGACATCGATTAAAAGGTCCGGAATCCGAACCGTTGGGCTGATTTCGCCCTTATATAGTCCGCGCTGTACTTATAGTACTAGTTAATCCTTGTACACAATTTGAACGGTCTATCCTAATTTTAAGTAACTATTTTTAGTAATTTCGATTATAAGCCTTTAAAACTTGGGAGGTCTGAGAGGGGTACAGAACCACCACTCCAATTGATCCCAAATTAGGGGAACACGCAAGAGATAGTAAAGAACACCCTTGTGGCAAATTGGAAGCTTCTACATTTTTTCAAGTTGTTATCTTTATTAATTTTAAAGATATGCTTTAAGGTCTTCGGAAATGTGTGGCTGGTCCCCGACCCACTACTCCAATGGGACCCAAATTCACAAGACACTTAGGAAATAGGAAGGGACACCCTGATACTAAATTTGGAGGTTCTATCTTCATTGGTTCGGAATTATGCTCGTTTGGCCTTAATTCGATCAAAAAGTTCTAGGTTCCGAACCCATGGTCCAATCCCGACCTTACGCAATTCCCGAAGTATTTTCATTACTAGTAACCTACAGCACAAATTTGATGAAGATAGCGTCATTAGTTGTTGAGTTATCGTGATTTTTTATATTTGTTCGTTAGCCCTGAAACCGATTAAAAGGTCCAGAATCCGAACCCATGGGCCGATTTCGCCCATATGCAATCCCCGCCGTACTTTCAGTCCTAGTAACCTACAGTTAAAATTTCATCAAGATAGCTCCATTATTTTTTGAGTTATCGTGCCTACGGACGGACGGACGGACGGACGGACGGACAAGGCTATATCGACTAAGGCGGTCACGCTGATCACAAATATATATACTTTTCCATATCTAGCTCGCTTTCTTTAGGTGGTTACAAACACCATACCAAAGTTAATATACCCCTTTACCTATTCTATAGGTGTAGGGTATAAAAAAAAAAGAAAATAAATTTCTTTTTATATTGAAATTGGATCATTATTACTAAAATTAATTGAGGAAAAAAAAGCAAAAATCAGCAATATTAATAGTTGTTCCAACAACTATGGATTGCCATAAATGTAGAGTGAAAATTCGAGGAGAAACTGGGGTAAAATGTGCTGGAGTATGTGGTAAAATTTACCACTGTCAACCTAAATGTTCGGGATTGGACCAGTCAACTCTAGGAATTTTAGACGTAAATTCACGTTTAAAATATATATGTGATGAATGTATAATGTACATACAAAATATTGATCTGGTATTACAAGAAATGGAAAGATCAGTGAAGAAGAACAATGATTATCTAGTGGAATACAAAGAGGAATTTGACCGGGCTATTAAAAATAATGAAAGGGAAATAATTGGATTACTAAAGGCGGTAGAGGAGAGATATATGGAACGGTTACAACATATTAAAACGGAACAAAAATATGAAATTGAAAAAATGAATAAATTAACGGAAGAATTCAAAATGGAAAGTGAAAAAATAAATAGCAGTATAAAAACATCAATACTCAAGAACGATGAACTGTGTACTGAATTGCAAACATATAGCAATAAAAATTTAAAAAATTAAAATGTAGGTCAAAATGTATCGTTTGCCGAAATATTAAAAAATGCAAGTGTCAGCAAAAAAACTGTGCCATCCATAAAAAAAGTTGTGCCTTTGATTGTGAAACCTAAGCAAAATCAAAAATGTGAACAAACTAAAGTGGATTTAAGTAAAAAAGTCGACCCAAAAAACCTAAAAATCAAAAATGTCGAAAATAGAAAAAATGGTATGGTACTAATTGAAACCGAAACAAAAGAAGAACGTGAAAAAATAAAAAATTTGTTAGAAAAAAAAATGGGAGATTATGAAATAAAAGTGCCAATTGAAACCAAACCAAGAGTGGAAATCATTCACATGGGAGTCAATTATAAAGAAGATGAATTAATAAACAAATTAAAGGCTCAGAATCCTATCTTAGAACATAGTGTGATGAAAGTGATAAAAATTTATGAGGCAAGGAAAACAAACCATACAAGTTATAATGCCATAGTAGAAATAGATAAGGACACTTTCCCAAAGATAATTGGAAATGAAAAGGTCTCAATTGGATGGGAGCGCTGCAAAGTTTTTGACGCTATACGGGTTCTACGCTGTTTCAAATGCAAAGGCTTTAACCATAAATCTGCGGATTGTAAAAATGATGAGATTTGTGTCAAATGTCATCAGAAGCATAAAAGTGCTGAATGTAAAAAGGATGACATCAATAATGTACAGGGAAATAGTAAAACATACATCGATCCATTGGTCCCTCCTATTGTTAGGCTAACAAGAAAAGCAATTGATACTGGTGATAATGTTTATGCAATTTCAAGACTAAGAGACCACAGAATTTATAACAATGTAAGGCTGTTTTTATCATATTTCCATGACAAGGATGATATTTGCTATGAAGGTGTCACTCAGACTAGTTTAAAAATACTAATTCATCAAGAGGGATTGCCAAATAACTACAAAGAACTTTCTCAACTTTATTTTATTTATCATGACAATACAGGAGTATCTAGAAAAGAAGCAATTCAAGACCTAGCGTATTACAGGAGGCATATTGATAATAAATACAGAGAATATTTGCAGAAAACAAGAGAAACTTGGCAAAATTATATGATTAGTAAACCTTGATGTTCAATACACTCTCAAATTTAAATATTGTGCATTTTAATGCCAGAAGTCTCAGAAAAAATATTACCGAAATAGAGTAATTTATAAAAATTAAAAAATGTATTGACATAATTATGATTGGTGAAACTTGGATATACTCTGATGAGGAGATATTCTTTAATATTCCTGGGTATACAGCTTTATTTAATTCAAATAATTTAAATAGAGGAGGCGGGGCTGCTATTTATGTCAAACAAAACATACAATATAAAATATTAGAAGTCATAGAACAGTTCAATACCATAATTATATCATTATGCGGTACTAGTCAAGTTATTAAACTTGCGGTTTGTTACAAAAGTCGGGCCTTTTCAAAAACTGTCATATGACTTGCAAAAGTTGATGTTAGAAATCATAATTCTTTTGTCATATGTCAAAAATTCTGTCAACCGACTTTAATCTAGGGACATTTAATTGCATTTAATGAACAATAATTTTTCTTGCGCGGACAATTAATAATTTATTCAAAGAAAACGAGTTGTTTTTATTAAATTTTGGACGATGGAGTCGTTTTTATTAAGTTTTATTAATAATGAAATCATTGACAGTTGTTGTATAAATATGGAGTTGAAAAGAATTAGAAAAAGAAAACAGAAGATAAATAAATATATATTATTTTTGAGAACGTTAAAATCAAGAAAGTTAAGATTGGTTCCAAAAATTCGAGATTATCTTGATGTTATAAAACAATATCCAGACGATGTTTTTCAGAGTCACTTTCGTATGAAGCGAACAACTTTCCAGGTGAGAAAAGAAAACTAAATTCTTGTATAATGTGAAATTAATATTTAATTTGTTTTTAAAAAAAAAAAATAGGAGTTACAAACTTTAGTACGACCTCAATTCGTAACACAGGGAATTGGTAGGACACCATCTTCTGCCGAATATTGCCTGTACGTGACAATTTGGCGAGTGGCTAACAAAACTACTTTAAGAGAGATCTCAGATAGATTTGGACTATCTGTAGGAAGCGCTCATGAAATAATTTGGAAAACTCTAAAGATTTTAACAAATTTCCTAAAGGAGTTTATTCATTGGCCGCAAAGTAACGAGGAGTATTCTAAAATTATGTTAGACTTTCAAGAACTAAGACCAAATGGTTCTTTTCCTAATGTAGTTGGTTGTATTGACTGCACTCACTTTGAGATAAATACACCAAAAGTTAATGCATCAAGTTATTACAATAGGAAAGGAACACATTCCATAATTCTACAGGTAAAAAATTTATCATAGCATTATATCAATTACTTACAAAATTTTCACCCGTAGGCTATCTGTGACAGTAAATTTCGATTTACAAATATTTATTTTGGTTGGCCTGGAAGGTCACACGACGCACTTGTTTGGAGAAATAATCCGTTATTTAAAAAACTAGATGAAAAAGAAATAATATTACCGCAAAATGGTCACTTACTGGGAGATTCCGCTTTCCCTCTTACTTTATTTTTGATAACACCATACAGAGATAATGGTAACCTCAACGAAATTCATAGAAAATTCAACACCAGGCTTAGTTCGACCAGAGTTTGTATAGAGCAAGCATTTGGGATATTGAAAAATAGATTCCCTATATTAAGACGTTTGCCGATAATTGAAATTAAGCAGGCAAAATATATAGTTTCATCTTGTGTTATTTTGCATAATTTTATTATTGAAAAAGAAGGTTTTGATTTAACACAATTTGAAAATATAAATTTGGATAGATTTCCAGAAAATTATATAATGACTAATGATAATACCAGCAATGCAGCCAAAGAAAAGCGAAACAACATTGCAAATATTTTTTCTTTGTAATTTAAAATTGTAAATTTTTTTTTATCTTTTTTGAAATAATAAAATGAAATAATAAAACAAAGTTTAAATGTTAAATATATTTATTTATAGCCTTTAGTTTTTAGTCTTTTTTCATTTGTACTCAACAAATTTTCTTAAAATCTATACTTATACTAAAAAAATAAAATATATACATTAAAAAAACAAAATATACCCTTTTATACCCTAAACCTATAGAATAGGTAAAGGGGTATATTAACTTTGGTATGGTGTTTGTAACCACCTAAAGGAAGCGAGCTAGATATGGAAAAGTATATATATTTGTGATCAGCGTGACCGCCTTAGTCGATATAGCCATGTCCGTCCGTCCGTCCGTCCGTCCGTCCGTCCTTCCGTCCGTCCTTCCGTCCGTCCGTCCGTAGGCACGATAACTCAAAAAATAATGGAGCTATCTTGATGAAATTTTAACTGTAGGTTACTAGGACTGAAAGTACGGCGGGGATTGCATATGGGCGAAATCGGCCCATGGGTTCGGATTCTGGACCTTTTAATCGATCGAAGGGCTAACGAACATATATAAGAAATCACGATAACTCAACAACTAATGACGCTTTCTTCATCAAATTTGTGCTGTAGGTAACTAGTAATGAAACTACTTCGGGGATTCCGTAAGGTCGGGATTGGACCATGCGTTCGGAACCTAGAACTTTTTGATCGAATTTAGGCCAAACGAGCATAATTCCGAAACCAAAGAAGATAGAACCTCCAAATTTGGTATCAGGGTGTCCCCTCCTATCTCCTAAGTGTCTTGAGAATTTGGGTCCCATTGGACTACTGGGTCGGGGACCAGTCACACATTTCCGAAGACCTTAAACATATCTTTAAAATTAATAAAGATAACAACTTGAAAAAATGTAGAAGCTTCCAATTTGCCACAAGGGTGTTCTTTACTATCTCTTGCGTGTTCCCTTAATTTGGGATCAATTGGAGAGGTGGTTCAGTACCCCTCTCAGACCTCCCAAGTTTTAAAAGCTTATAATCGAAATTACTAAAAATAGTTACTTAAAATTAAGATAGATCGTTTAAATTGTGTACAAGGGTTAACTAGTACTATAAGTAAAGCGCGGGCTGTATAAGGGTGAAATCAGCCCATGGGTTCGGATTCTGGACCTTTTAGTCGGTGTCAGGGATAACGAACATATATTAAAAATCACGATAACTCAACAACTAATGAGGCTATCTTCATGAAATTTGTGCTGTAGGTTATTGGTAATGAAACTACGGCGGTGATTACGTGCGGTGAGGATTGGACAATGGGTTCGGAACTGAGAACTTTTTTATCGAATTTAGGCCAAACTAGCGTAATTCCGAAACCAATGAAGATATAACCTCCAAATTTGGTATCAGGGTGTCCCTTCCAATTGCGTAAGTGTCTTTGAAATTTGGACCCCATTGGACTAGTGGGTCGGGGACCAGGCACTCAGTTCCGAGGACCTTAAAGCATATTTTCGAAATTAATAAAAATAGTAACTTGAAACAAATGTAGAAGCTTTTGGCCCAGGGTGTTCTTTACTATTTCTTCCATGCCCCCCTAATTTGGGATCATTTGGAGTGGTGGTTCAGGACCTCTCTTAGACCCCCAAATGTGTAAAAGCTTATCATCGAAATTAATAAAACTAGTAACTTAAAATTAAGATAGAACGTTCCAATTGTATACAAGGGTTAACTAGTATTGAAAGTATGACGGGACTGCATATGGGCGAAATCGTACCATGGTTTGGGGTTCTGGAACCCTTGACAAGTTCAAGGACTAACAAACATATATCTTAAAACACCATAACTCAAAAAATAATGCCGGTATTTTGATGAAATTTAAACTCTAGGTTACTAGTAATGAAAGTACCATGGGAATTGGTTCTGGTTGAGTTTAATTTCAAAGCCAAAGAATATATTTCCTATGTCCTATGTGTCTCCGAAATCTAGACTTAATTGTAGTGGTTCAGCTATATTCAAAGGTACTTGCTGCATTTATGTAAAATTTATTTGAATATTTAAATGAATTATATGAAAAGGTCTAAATTTGTAATTGTATTTTAGAAATACATTTATTGCATATTTTGCGTTTGTAAGCTTTTCTATTAGGTATATAAACTAACCACTTAAAATAATTGCAATTTTTAAAAATTTGGATTATTAAATATATTATGCTTTGATTATCTTTTTATCACAAAATTTAATAATTAGAATTTTTTCATTTTGTAATTGAATTGGAATAAATATATTTTCATTTATTTCAAGTTTGCTTGTTTTTGAATATTTTTAAATAGACAAATTAGTAAGAATTTGTAATATTTTTTAATAGATAATATAATTAGAAAATGTTTTTAGTATTATAAAGTTAATTTGGTTAGCTATGTCTTACGATCAAATTAATAACAGCTTTTATGGTGTTAAAATGACTTATGGATATGTCCTTAAATTTGAACCAAATAGGTGTAGGGTATTTCTAAGTCGGTTGCACCGACTGACTGTTTCTTTACTTGTTTTAATTCATTTGGGTGATAGAAAAAAAAAATTAAAAAGTAAAAAAGTAAATTATTGCTTTAAGAAGCTTTGAAATTTCTTTAAATAAAACTTTAAAAAAAAAAACAAAACCCCTTAATTCCTTTGGGTTCAAACAAAATTAATTAAAAAAAAGTAAAAAAAACGTTAATTATTTCTTTAAGAAGCTTTCCATCAAATTTTTCAGCTCTTTTAAGACAGAAAGCTTCTCTTTTTCTATTTCCAACATTTCGACATGATGCCGGTCGTTCTGTTGAGCATCTTTTTTTAAAATATCTATAACCTCAGCCATTTTTGATTTATTTTTCCGCTGATTTTGGCTTGTGCTGGGTTCACTATTTAACACAACTTCATGGGAGAACTCTATCAAATTGTCGGAATCTGGAACTTCGATCTCCGTATTTATACTGGATATTATATTTTCATTTGGCGGAGTTATAAAACTCGAAGTTCCAAATGTCTCGTCGAAGTTGTCAAAATATTCCCAGGTGGTTGGGTTTCTTCCGCTTTTTTTATTTCTATTTTTGATACGTTTATACGTTGTAAACAAATTTGTATACTTATTTATAATATCTGCTTTGGTAAAATTGAATGTTTCATCCTTCTCCTTAATTTTTTGTAGAACAGTGTTCCACATGACGGATTTCTTTTTTTTTCCATTTTGGAAAGAGTTTTCCAGTTCCAGTCTTGTAACTACTAGTAGTTTGATTTGAGACCTCGTCATTGTGCATTCTTCACTGGAAAAAAGGAAAAAAAGAGTTAAATTAATTTTTAAAAATGTATTTCATATGAATTTTTAGAGCTAGTGATTTTTTATTAAAATAAACATAAATCAAATTTTCATTTTAACTTACCTCATTTTTCCAAAAATTTTGTTAAATTTTACCAAAACAGTTATTAAATATATTTATTTTAATAATTATTCTAACCAATCTTATCTCTGCAAGGTACTTTTATATACTGCGTATTTTATATGACTTTAGTCATATTTTTGACTGATCAATGAATTTTTGAACATTTGACAGTTGCAATACAATTTCATTTTGATTTCTGAACACTTGATTTTGACTATTGCACGTCATATGACAGTTTTTGAAAAGGCCCGTCCTAGTGAAAATAATAATACATTTATATCACATTTAGAATCAATTTTTAATAGATATAAAAATATTGTTATGGTTGGCGATACTAACGTCGACTTATTATCTGATACGGAGCTCTCTAGATCCTACAAAACAATGCTAGAATCTAATGCTGTAGATGTAAAGAACAATTTAAGAAAGGAAAATGCTACTAGAGTTACAGAAAGCACTTGCACAATTATTGATCATGTTCTATCAAATCTAAAAAATGAAAAGTATAATTTTAAAATTTCTACTGAAGATGTTGTTAACTTAGACCATAAAGCCATTCAAATAAGGATAAATAAAGTTATAAAAAAATGTGAGCCCATTTTCAATAAGGAACTAATCGTTACAGATATCAAAAAATACAAAACTCAAGTTAGCAGTCTACTTTTAACAAATAATTGTGATAGTGTAGTTAATCTCATGAAAATATTACAATTGGCCAAAGAGAACTCCACTGAAAAAAAAGTAATAAGAATAAGAAAAAATAATGATTGGATGACTAAAGAAATAATGAACCTCATCCAAAAAAGAAATAAATTATTTAAAAACTTAAAGAAAAACCCTAACTCCCCAGAAATTCAAGCCAAATTTAAAAAATTGAAAAATAGTGTCACTAAGGAAATAAAGAGAGAAAAGCAAAATTATTTTAACAATAAAATCTACTTAGCTGGGTCTGATCATAGAAAAATGTGGGAAGTGCTAAACAACTGTATGCTAAAAAGGTCGTCTAATTGCAGTAAAGTTATCAATGAAATAAATAACAATGGCATTAAAAAATGTGATAATTTCGGTATTGCTAATACTTTTAACACGTATTTTAGTGAAATTGGAAACAAGTTGGCGGATAATATTATTGATGCAGAAAAATACACAGTAAAAAACACAATTACTGAACGATCTATTTTTCTAAGAAAAACAAATGAAATAGAAGTATTAAAAATCATTAAGCTGCTAAAAAATAGTTCACCAGGTGTTGATGGCATAACAGCATCAAATCTAAGGCATGTGGCAACCATTATAGCACCCAAGCTCGCTTACTTAATAAATTATTGTTTAACAACTGGTATTTATCCTGAATGTCTAAAATCAAGTATGGTTGTGCCAATATACAAATCAGGAGCAACCAATGATGTATCAAATTACAGGCCAATTACTTTAACAAGTTGCTTGGGAAAAATATTTGAAAAAATAATAAATAATAGAATACAGAATTTTATTCAAATGGTAGTAGGTTTTGATGATAATCAATTTGGATTTCAAAAAGATATTGGAACCGATTCGGCAGTCTTAGCATCAACAAACTCTATAGTAAGCAAATTAGATGCAGGGAACTATGTATGTTCAGTATTCGTTGATTTAAAAAAAGCATTCGATACAGTTGATCATAGAATCCTGTTAAACAGACTCTATGAAATCGGTATAAGAGGAACAGCTCTGGATCTTCTTAGATCTTATTTACAAAATAGGAAAATAGCTACAAGAGTTAATGATGTATTGAGTAACCAGTGTAGTATAAACATAGGTGTTCCACAAGGATCAGTGCTCGGGCCTACTTTGTATCTGCTTTACATCCATAACATCCAATGTGCTAATTTACAAGCCGATTACAAGATATTTGCGGATGACACATTGCTCATTTACAGTGCTAAAACCAGAGATGAATTAGAAAGAATAATAAATGAGGATTTGTATATTAATTGGCTTAAAGGCAACAAATTAAGTATAAATGCTGATAAAACTAAATTTATCACATATAAAATGAGGAATAAAGCTGATATAAATCTAAAAATATTAATAAACAATGTCCAAATTGAAAGAGTTGATACATATAAATACCTTGGTGTAATAATTGATGAAAAACTGAGATGGGAAAATCATATCAATAAAATAGCATCCAAAATTGCGCCAATGCTTGGTGCTATTAAAAGAAGTGGAATTAAACTAAACAGGAAAGCTGCCAATAATATATATCATGCTCATATCATGTCACATATTAGGTATAATATATGTAACTGGTCCAGTTGCGCTACATGGCTGAAAGACAAGGTCAGTACTTTGATAAACAGAGCAATAAAAAATTTATACGAGTTTAGCTGGCTGACACCAACAGTCGAAATTTATAAAAAAACGGGATATTTGATGCTTCCGGAAATTATTATTATGGAAAAAGCCAAATTAATTTTTAAACTGGAAAAAGGAATTTACAGGAAGAATATTAATGTTACGAAAAGAAATAGTGTACATAACTATAACACCAGAAGCCTGAACTATTTAAATCATACAAGATCTAGAACGGAGTTATCTCACAGCAGCGGATTATCCTCAGCTATAAGAATCTATAATAAGCTACCAAATGATCTTAAACAGACCTCTAACATCAAATTATTTGTTAAAAATCTGAAGTACCTACTAAAGCGGGATACCATATTGCTTGACAGCGTTATGCAGAATGAATAATTGTATTAACATAATAATAATTTAATTATTATTATATAACTTTAATAACTTATATATATATATATATATTTATATATTGATATATATTATATACGTATACATGTATTTTTTTACTTGTCTTTATTAAGTTTAGTTGTAGGTTAATCTGTGTTATTTTATACCAAAATCAATCAATTGTTTTCTTTATAGCACAGTTAAAATAAAAAAAAAAAAAATAAAAAAGTATTATAATGTGTTATATAAAAGTAAAACTATAAAAAAAAGCATTTGTAATAGAAAATAAGAAAGCTAAATAAAGTATATCAATTTAAAAAAAAAAAAAAAAAAACTGGTCCTATTTTGAGATTATCATTTTGATAACGAGTATCAATTATGAAGATTGGAGAATCAGTTTTAAAGTTTTCCCATGAAACTAAAGGTTCTGATATTGAGTTATTATAATAAGAGTTTCTAAAATTAGAATATGCTTCATATGCTAAGGCGTAAGGATTTTTTGAAAAATCTAAATTCATATCTTCATATGGATATGATTCTGAATTTAAATATACTTTTATATTTTCAATATCACAATTATTAAAATATGAAGCATCTGCATCCAGTTTATTTTGTTTATCAGTTTGTAGAGCAAAAACAATAAAACGAGGTTTTTCAAGTTGTGAGGCTGTTTTAACATTCCAAATATGATGTGTAGTTCCATCTGGTAATGTTGGATATTCATGTAATTCCCAATTTCTAAAAGGAATTTTCATAACCGAACCATTTCCAATACTTTTGTATTAATTTAATTTAAGATTATCAGCTAAGTTTATATGTTGAACCTTCCAATATATTTTAGTAATAATAAGTTTTCGTTTTTCACTTGCAATTGCATTACTACTACCTTATAATTTGTTCGAGAGCGAGTTAATATTAATTCATGTTTTGCATTTGGAATAATGTTTTTGTAATCTTCAGCAAACCCTATAAATCTTTTTAGGGGGATACAAAAATTAAAATATAAATTATTTATTTTAATTGATTCATAAGGTGACCAACTTCCATTATATAAAGCCGTACTTTCATCAAATTTCATCAAATAGAAATGGTATAGCATTATTAATTAGTTTAATGCGAGTAACAGCTGTTCCATCATGTTTTGATACATAACCTTCAATAAAGATTAAACTTGTTGAGGGTAATATATTTAAGTTTTGATTTTGTATTTGTATTCGTATAATATCACTTAATTCTAATGTGTTTAAGAATGGTGAATATGAATGATAATGAGCACTAGTATTAGTTTCATCAAAAATAGGATCATTAGAGAGTTCCATTTTAATTTACTTTTAGCAGATATCCAAGAGATTTTAAATATTTTTTATTTTCAAATGATAATCGTTTTTTGTATTTTAAATGCTGAGTTACACCTCCTCCTTCGGCTGCCTTTAAAGAATTAAGGTGATGTTTATCATTCTGTGAATGTATATTGGATTGATAATTTTGATTAAATACGATCATTCTGAAGCTTTAAGTGTAATCTTATTGTTATTGTTTCTCCACGAAAATATATTATATTACCGTTCTGATCAAGGAGTTTTACAGTAATAGAACTTATCTGACTAATAGTTACAGGTAAATAAATTACATTCTTAGGAACTTCAATTATTTTATAGCCAGGACTGACGTTAATAGAGAATTCATGTAAAGTTTGAGCCTCTTTTTCATTAATATAAGCTCCAGAAACAATATTGCATTCTACTCTTATTATATTTATTTTATTAATATCAACAAAAAGATCTGAAGTATGCCATTTATTGGCTAATAATTTCTTCTCACTGAAACCTAATAATCCGCCAATTGTATCTTCTCTTTCAAAATCAATATCCTTATCAGGCACCAATTCCCATGGTACTTTCATTACTAGTAACCTAAAGTTTAAATTTCATCAAAATAGCGGCATTATTTTTTGAGTTATACTGCTTTTAAGATATATGTTCGTTAGCCCTTGAACTTTTAAAGGCTCCAGGATCCGAAACCATGGTACGATTTCGCCCATTTGCAGTTCCCGTCATACTTTCAATACTAGTTAACCCTTGTACACAATTGGAACGTTCTATCTTAATTTTAAGTTACTATTTCTATTAACTTCGATGATAAGCTTTTGAACCTTGGAGGATCTAAGAGGGGTACTGAACCACCACTCTGATTGATCCAAAATTAGGGGGACACGCAAGAGATAATAAAGAACACCCTTGTGCAAAATTTGACGCTTCTAAATTTGTTTGAAGTTACAATTTCTATTAACTTCGATGATAAGCTTTTGAACCTTGGAGGGTCTGGAGTTTTCGGAACTGTGTGGCTGGTCCTCAACCCACTACTCCAATTTGGTCCTAAATTTCAAGGACACTAAGGAAATAGAAAGAGATACCCTGATGCCAAATTTGGAGGTTCTATCTTCATTGGTTTCGGAATTATGTTCGTTTGGCCTAAATTCGATCAAAAAGGTTCTAAGTTCCGAACCCATTTTACATTACCCACCGTACGCAATCACCGCCGTAGTTTAATTACCAGTACCCTACAACACAAATTTTATGAAGATAGCATCATTAGTTGTTGAGTTATCGTGTTTTATTATATAAGTTAAAAATTAAATACTATTATTTTAAATAAAAACGCAAATTTTAATATGTATTTAATTGAAGAGAACCTCTTCGATTTAATTTCAAAAAAATATTCTATTATTCTTAAGATTTGTTACAATATTTATATTAATATTTTTCTTCAAAAAGTACAGTTTTGCTTATAATTTATTTCTTATGAATTTAGATTAGTATTACATGGTTATCTAGATTGTCATTACATTTCCTAAAACTGATAATCTAGATGCTTCATTAAAATAACATTATTTCCTGGGTGTTCCAAAAAGATATTTTTTTGACCAATAAGCGAAATACTTTCAAGTGGAATTTCTTTTCTTTAAAACAATTAATATAAATTTCGCTTATCACACAAAACAACGTACAAAATTCTTAATGGTAAATTCTTATAACATAATTAAACCTAATTTCTTTTTAGAACACTTAAAACATCTGTTTTTATAATATTAAAAGAACCTTTACTTTTACAATATGAATTTATAATTTTTTTTGTTCTTTTTATTTTTGGTGTTAAATTACAATTTTACAAATTTTATTTTTAATAGTAATTTTTTCTTATAGTAATATGTTTTGTTATTCTTTTTTTTTTTTATTATAATTTATTACAAAATGTTTTTGATAGTAAATTTTTTCTTATAATATTTTCATTCAAATATTTAAGTGCTGCAATAAGCAAAATATTGTGACATAATATTTCAAGTTCAAATAATAAGAATTTAAACAAAATACTAATTGTATTATTTGTTATTTAAAATTTAGCATTTGCTAGTTATTTTATTTATGGAATTATTATATGGAATTATTATTAATTTTTTTAGATTAAAATTGAATAATTGGATGGATATTAACTCTTCCCCCTTTAAATTGAAATGTCCTCATTTGATTACATGTTAAAATTTGGTATATTGAATGTTCTCGCTTTTGGTGCTATTGATGGTTTTCTTGCATGTGATTTTACTATTGATGCGTTTGATAGTGATGGTTGTGTAGTTGGTTGTGGTGGTGGTTGTGGGATGTAGTTTGGAGGTTGTGGTATATTTGTTTGTTTAACCTCAGGTGTTGATGTTGATATTATTGTTTCTTTGGGTAATGATGTTTGGATGCTTTCAAGTTTACTCTCAGATGCCTTGTCAAGTTTACTGTTAAATATTATTTTATTTGTTTGTTTTGTATTTATGATTATTACAATTATTAGTATAAGAATGACTACGGCTGTTGGTCCTATACTAATGATGCTTAAAAGTTGGTCGCTTATTGTTTTCTCTTTTAGTGTTTCGATCTCTTTGGTATTGTTGATATGGATTTCCTGTAGTAACTCTAGTGATAGTTTTTGTTGTAGTTCGGTTTTCATAAATTGTGGTTGTAGTATGGCTGGTAAAATTTTTGTATTTGATACTTCGTTTGAGTAGTATTGATAATTTTTTCCACCTATGGTTATTGTTGAGTTTTTAATTTTTATGAGATAAGTTCCTTTAATATGTCTTCCTTCCTTGTCAATTATGATTGGCCCTTCAAATTGGTTGAGGAAAATGACATCGTCTGTCAGTAGTTCTATTGTTGGAATATGATGACTATTTGTTGCATTACATGTTGAATTTTTACCTTTTATGAGGTTTGGTATGCAGTCAGAGTTAGTTATATCCACCAATTCATTTTCTTTACAGATTGTTACATAATTTATTATTTTACAATTTTTTCCTTTTATTCCATATAATTTTACATTATTAGATAATATGTAATCAAAATTAATAGTTATTATAGAATTTTGTCGTTTTACTGGTTTTATAATTAATTTGTCAAAAATATCATTTAAAGTTAATGGAATTTCAATTAAATAGAACAAGCAAGTACCGTTAGTAATAATTTTAACATTAGCAAAATCTAATGCTTCTTCAGCATTAGTATATGGAAAATTTTCATTATCAAGTATTTTAATTATTGTTTCTATCTCTGATTTTGATAGAATCAAAGGGTTTATTATGCCCAATTTGGCCCAATGAATTGCGTATTTTAAATTTGTAATTTCTTCTTTTATCAACTTAAGTTTGTACTGTATTTGTAAAATTGAGTGGTTATCAATAATTTTGTTAGTTTTTATGTTTTCTAATATCTGGTTAGTAATTCTAGTTATATTGTTAATTCTATAATTATAAGTTTTGTTAATTATTACTTGGTTATTATTGTTAGTTAGTAAATTATTTAATTTATCTTGTATCATGACGTAATCATCATGATCTGGGTTTCCAGCTATCCATTTCCATATAGTACCAATTTCATTTATGGATCTGGGTTTTCGGTGTATTTTGAATTCATCTAGTAACTCTTGTATTTGCTGTTTTTCATAAGTGAGATATGGGTAAAGTGCGTGTGACCTAAGGTCATCCAGTATGGGGGTTATTTCATTTATTAATAATTGTTTCATTTGTTTGTCCATTTCCATTTTCAGAGCCATAAAAATTTCAGACTTTAATGTATTATTATTTGCTCTTATAATTAATTTTTCTTTATCTGCTTTAGTTACATTCAGCGTTTTCCTAAGAAATAGTTCAATATCACCAATTTCATATGAACCTGTTGGAATTGTAATAGGTTTATCATCAATAATAAATGTATTATTCTCCTCATCTATATTAGGTATTGAGTTATACGTTTGGAAATCAACTGAACCGCAAGTATACTCTCTTCCCTTTAGATCTATAGGGGGGAAATAATTAGTTGTCAATATTGAAGAATTTCCGTTTAAAGTTAATGTTTTTGACATGTCTTTAATTGATACAATGAGATATTTTAGTAGTGTATTCTGTTTTTGTATAGGTTTTTAAGGCTAATCCAAAATTCAATGATTTAAATTTAAGGCTAATACACATTAATAATATAATAAACATACATACAAAAAACCTTTCGTTTAAATTTCTTTTGTTATAACTAAATTCTAATTATTCTTTATCAGTTAGTTTTTTATTTCATTTATGTTCAAATATAGAGAAATAACCTTGAACTTGAAAAAAATTATTAATGTAGGTCAGTTTAAATAAAGCTAGACTAAGAATAAAAAAATTTTTTTTAAAATTTTATTATGTTTTATTTACTGATAATATTTTTTTTTTCTTAACAATATGAAATAAAAATTCTAAACATAAATGTCCACAATTGTAAGAATTAAAATTTTGATATTTATTATAATTATATGTAAGCTTATCTCCTAATTATTTTATTACTTCTAATGGTGGTCTTAAATTTCCAAAACTATCAAAATAATGAGCTATTTCATAATTTTTAAAATAAGCTACCTAATGCGTTCCATCTCCAATAGAATTATCTAAATTTATTATACCACATTCATATTTCCAAGGTCTACATAATGGTAAATTATCTCTCATAAAAACTCCTCGAAAATGTTTTAGGTTTTTTTTACTAAAATTTTCTAAACCAATATTTGTAAGAGCACTATTGGGTAGCTTAGTTAATGGTTTTTTGGATTCAAATAAAGACCTAATCCTGTTTTATATATTTTTAAATGCAATCCGTTACCTCCGTTTAATGCAATCGCTTCCATCATTTTATTATGACGTTGACTTTCTTTCAACTCTTTGCGAGCATTTTTAGCATCGTTAACAGCTTTAGTTATTCCTGCAGCGCCGCCTGAAAGTGCTCCAATAGCAGATAGACCCGCAAATATAGGGATTAAAGGTAAAACTCCTCCAATTTTTGGTAAAGGAATTATTCGAGGAATGTTAATATTTTTTTTCTGTCTTTAGAAAACTTTCTAACAGCATGAAAAGCAGTTTTTATAATATTCTTATCATTCGTCGGTTTTTTTATAGTTTTAGCAGCTAGTTTAGCTTCCTTTATAACATTATTCAAAGACTTTTTTTCTCGAAGTTTTCTTTTTTCTTAAAATTTTATTTTTTTTCTTTTTTAAACCCATACCAAGCCTAACTTTAGCTTTCATTGAGTTTGTAACTAGGTATGAATTTAACCGTTCACCAAAACTTGAGTCTTAAGCTTTTATCCTTTGCTATGATAAGTATGCTTTAAGATCCTAAAGGGCTTAAATTTGAAAACATATATATCTACTCGAAATCATTACATCAACCTAAATATGAATATTTAAAAAAATTAATAAAACCAATCAAAGGAATGGGATATAACGAATTTTCAAATAATGCTGATGTAAGTGAACCATCAGCCTCACAGCCAAACTCAATATTTATTTTTGATGATGTAGCATGTGATAAGCAAGATAATATTAGAACCTATTTTTGTATGGGACGTCATCAAGAAGTAGATAGCTTTTATTTATGTCAGTCATATACAAGAATTCCAAAGCACTTAATTAGGTATAATACTAACTTTTTAATTATATTTAAGCAAGATGATTTAAATTTAAAACATACTAGTATCGCCCTGTGCTCGAGATTCGAGCTATTTTTGCTTTTAAATTTACATACAAAATTAGTTTTTTGAAATTTATAATAGACTTATTTAACACGAAAAATTATATTTTTTTTCCTATACGTAATAAAATATATTGCAACAATGTTGTCAACAATTTTTGCGCTTGAAATTTGCTAAAAAAAAATTTATAATTTTTTCAGTTATAAAAACGTTGTTGTATTTTTGAACTATATTCCTATAGCTAAAGTCACTTTAAAGAAAGTATAATGTGGTACAGTTATTACACAAAACAAAGCGATTTAAATTCTTAATATAAATCTTGTTCTAATATACAATGTTCTGAGAATTTGATTTAATTTCTAAACATATACATATATTTACTGAAGTCAAGTAGCCAAAATTCGAGTTAATGGTGTCCGTCATATAGAAAACTAAACAATTTAGTACGATTTGAATTTTTTTGTATCCGTTCCGTATGTATTCTGTTTCCTAATTAAAAATTGATGAATACATGCTTCAGTTCCTTTAAAGGCATTTTTTAAATCTGAACTGTCAAAAAAAAAAATCGTTTTTTTTTTAGCTCTGAGCGCTCAGAGCGTGTGATTCATTTTTTTTCTTAAAGACATTTTGACGTTTGTTTAAGATTTTACTTGTAAAATAAAAATCAAAATGTTTTAATTTAATTTAATTTTCTTGTTTTTTTATTAACTCTGAACGCTCTGAGCGTACTCTGTTCATGCTTTGTTCATTAGAACGTGCTTATGTTGTTTAGAGCGTGCCTAGATCTCTGCTGTGATTTAAAAAAAAAACGCCTTATATAATATTTGTTCGTTATGTCAAAGTAAAACTAAAAAAAGTTTTTATCATGAAAAAACATTATTCGATGTTTAAAATGTAAAATAAAATTTTTAATTATCAGGGCTTAACCTTAATCAAAACATACAACGTACAATTTAAAAATATAAGAAAAACCGAAGACAATATTTTTATACTATTTATCAATTTTTAAAATTTAAAAATCCGAGGTACAGTATATCGCGTTACGCGTATTTGGGTTGCTTTCATGTAAATTTATTTACATAATTACTTATTTCAAAATTTTTTGACAGAAATTTTTCGCCGTACGCGTTGTAAATATTATTTTAAAATATTTTATTTTTAAAATTTAATCGTAGCAACATAAGAAAATATAATTACAATATTTTTATACGCTTTGTCAATTTTAAAATTTTAAAACTTCGAGGTACAGTACGTCGCGTATGCCTTAATATAAATTTATTTACAATAACAACTTATTTCAAAATTTTTTGACAGAAACTCAACGCCGAACATGCTGAATTTGGTTGATCCATAAGTAACAAATCATTTTTCTTACGAAATATTATTTCTTTTTTATGTTTCTGCAAACATATTATAGGTATTTTTTAATAAACAAATTTTTTACAAAAATATTATTTTAAATTTTCTATTTCTATTTTTCGCTTTGTCAATTTTTAAATCTGAGGTACCAGAACGTCTTGTATTTCGGTTGCTCACATGTAAATTTACGTACCTAACTATGTATATTTAAAAATTTTCTAGAAATTTCCAGAAATTATGCACCATACGCGTTGGTTTTGGTTAGGTCCTAATTAACAAATCATTTAAATTACAAATTATTTTTTTAAGAAAGATTATTTGTTATTTTTTTTTAAATTTTTTTGCAAATACATATATTTTTTAAATATCATTACTTGTATCACTACTTACAAACGTAATGGCAACTATATTTCAGAAGTCGGTTTTTAATTTAACAAAAAATAAATATAGCAACTATATTTCAGAAGTCGGTTTTTAATTTAACAAAAAACCGACTTCTGAAATATAGTTGCCATTACGTTTGAGAGTAATGATATTTAAAAAATATATGTATTTGCAAAAAAATAAAAAAAAAAATAACAAATAATCTTTCTTAAAAAAATTTTTTTTTTTATAACTGTATTATAATAAATTGCAAACAAAAACTAAATACAGTACTTTTCGGTTATAACAACCATGATGGAACGGAAAATATTCGTCGTAATAAACGAATGTCGTTTTAAAAGAATGCTGTGAATTTTGGAAAATTAGTATAAGACTTGAACATTGTAGAACTCATTTGCTAGAATTTTATTTGATGTGTCAGCCTCAAGCCTAGGTATATAGTGCTTTTTCTTCTAATGAAATTTTTTTGTATTTTTGATGCGTTATGATTTTTTTTTATATTCAAAAATAAATAAAAAAATACTAAATTAATCACCAAGCAACATAATTAGATATAATAATTTTAAATAAAAGAAATATCAATGTAATAAAAAACTTACATTTTTAGGTAAAATTTAATTCTTTATCAAAAAGTGTAAAGTTTATTATAATTAAAATTGAACCGAGTTCGTTATAAATGAAAACTACTGTATAAACCAAATGTATTGCTTTCATTTCGAACTCATTTTTTTCGTTCACTTTTTAAGATAAAGAAAAAACAAAAACAAAAAAAAAATTTTTAAAAAATTTAAATCTCCTTGTTCATTGAACATTTGAACTTAACAAAAAAAAGAAAGACATAAGTCGGCGCATATAATAGTTTGATTGAGTTGCGAGTTACAACCGAAAATGAATTACTTTTACCCAGAAAGTCGGCGCATAATATTAGAGTCATAAGCCTCAACTTTTAAAAGCGTGACCGTTAAATTCAAATTTACGTTAAATTAAAGACGGATTTTCACCTGAAAAAACGCAATATTCTAAAAAAAAATATCATTGTCCTATGAAAACAAAAAAAACCTTTATTTTGGTTTTTGTTTCATTAAAATTGGTCAAATAGTTTGCTCTAAAAAAGGATGTTTATATTTGTATGGGAAAAAATAAGCCGATTAAATATTATGATATATGACGATCATGTAAATTCTGATATGACTTTTAATGAATTTAAAAATTGAGTTCATGCTGCTGGAATGATAATTATGGGTTTCTAACAATTGACAAAGATAGCGCTTTAAATAATGGACGTTATAGAAAAAATTTTGATGCATTTGCTAAATTTTAATTAACTCAAAATTTATTAGCAGTTTGCAGTTACTAACTAAACAGGTCATTTAATAGATATCAGGTAGTAGTTAGCAGATAACAGGTAGAAGTTACCAGTCAGCAATAAGCGATTATCAGTTAATAGTTAGAAAGAAAACAGTTCAGTCGATAATTCACAGTTAATAATTCAACTAATCCATAAAAAATGGATGAGCAACTTATGGAAGATTTAATTAAAACTCGTAAAAATTTAAAACGGAAATTTCAATCTTTAAAAGTTCAGAAGTTATTGGAAGACCATAATCGGGAAGAAGCTTTCACTCCAATTATAAAACCCTTGAAAGAATTAACAAATGTTGTTAAACAACAACAGCAACAACAATTTTCAAATAATGTTATCAAACCTGAAATTAAATTGTCTGCTGGTGATGATAACACCTTAAAATTAATGAGATCATTTAAGCCGGAAGTTAAAACCCCTAGCAACAAAAGTAATACTTACAGTAAATTTATAACTTCAACACCAAATACTATAAAATTTGAAACACCATCTATAACTGATAATATTATTGATTAATCATCAATTTCACAATTTCCTGTTCTAAACGAGTCACAACTTGATAAGTCATATGGACCCTATTTTGATGAGTTATTAAATGTTCGAAAACTTGGGAATGCTAATTTTGAAGTAAATGAAACTACTAAAGATATTTTGATTGATAATGAAGTTTTTGAAGGAACTAATGGTCTATATGAATTGATATTTAAAAAAAAACCAATAAACTATACTGAAAGTGATTTAAAAACATATCATCAGATACTTAACAAAACGAATGCACATAGAAGAAATTATGATCATTTAGAGCAAATAAAAGGAAATAAAGGTTTTAAATACAAAAATATATTAAGAAAATTATATATACATGATTATAACACTAGACACAAAAAAACTGGTTCAGGTTGTTCAAAAAAAAATTTTACTAATTATATTAATAAATCTTCTTCACCAGAAACCCATTTAACATATACAAATCAATCATCTCAGTATGTTTATTGGGATGATCCTAATGAATTAGTTGACAGATTAAGACTTTTAATTGCATCAGAAACAGCTGGTAACAACAATCATCATAATGAAATTGTTTCTATAATTGAAGAGTTGAGAGAAGCAAATATAATAATATAATAACTATTTACATTAACAATCAGTTAAAACAATAATGTCACTTGATAAATTTGGATTTAGTATAGCTTCTTCTAGAAAACTATATACTCAAGGTCCTCCAGGTATTGGTTTCAAATTGACTTCTGAAGGAAATTATGATTTAGATAACAAAATTTTATCAAATGTCCAAGAACCTATTAATGGCAGTGACGCAGCAACACAAAATTCTGTAAATAAACATATTTTCTTTCAGAAAGAACTATTACAAAACGAAATGCGAGAAATGTCTAATCATTTAGAGACAACAGTATCTATAGAACTTAAATTAGCAGAAGAAAAATTGAAACAAGTAAAGAAACAGTCAGTCGGTGCAACCGACTTAGAAATACCATACACCTATTTGGTTCAAATTTAATGACATATCCATAAGTCATTTTAACGCCATAAAAGCTGCTATTAAGTTGATTGTAAGACATAGCTAACCAAATTAACTTTATAATACTAAAAACATTTTCTAATTACACTATCTATTAAAAAATATTACAAATTCTTACTAATTTATTTATTTAAAAATATTAAAAAACAAAAAAACTTGTTATAAATGAAAATATATTTCTTATAATTCAATTAATAAAAAATGAAAAAAATTCTAGTTTTTAAATTTTGTGATAAAAAGCTAATCAAAGGATAATATATATAATAATAAAAATTTTTCAAAATTGCAATTATTTTAAATGGCTAGTTAATATACCCAATAGAAAAGCTTATACACAAAATATGCAATAAATGTATTTCTAAAATACAATTACAAATTTACACCATTTCATATAATTCATTTAAATATAAAAATAAATTTTACATAAATGCAGCAAGTACCTTTGAACATAGCTGAACCACTACAATTAAGTCTAAATTTCGGGGACACATAGGAAATAGGAAATATATTCTTTGGCTTTGAAATTATACTCTTTCGGCCTCAAATCGATCAAAAGCTTCTAGAATTCGAACTCGTTGGCCAAACTCGACCAGAACCAATTCCAATGGTACTTTCATTACTAGTAACCTAGAGTTTAAGTTTCATCCAAATAGCGGCATTATTTTTTGAGTTACGGTGTTTTTAAGATACATGTTTGTTAGCCTTTGAACTTTTCAAGGGTTCCAGATCCCGAAATTATGGTACGATTCGCCCATATGCAGTCCCCGTCATACTTTCAATACTAGTTAACCCTTTTACACAATTGGAACGTCCTATCTTAATTTTAAGTTAATAGTTTTACTAATTTCGATGATAAACTTTTACACATTGGGAGGTCTATGAGAGGTACAAAATTATAGGGACACGCAGGAAATAGTAAAGAACACCCATGTGCCAAATTTGAAGCTTCTACAATTGTTTCAAGTTACTATCTTTATTAGTTTCGAAAATATGCTTTATGGTCCTTGGAACTGAGTGGCTAGTCCACACCCACTACTCCAACTGGGCTCAAATTACGAGGACACTAAGGAAATCGAAAGCGACACCCTCAAACCAAATTTGGAGGTTCTATCTTCATTGGTTTCGGAATTATGATAGTTTGGCCTAAATTCGATCAAAAAGTTCTAAGTTCCGAACCCATTGTCCAATACTCACCGTACGCAATCGCCGCCGTTGTTTCATTACCAATAACCTACAGCACAAATTTCATGAAGATAGCGTCATTAGTTGTTGAGTTATCGTGATTATTTATATATGTTCGTTAGCCCTGAAACCGATTAAAAGGTCCGGAATCCGAACCCTTGGGCTGATTTCTTCCTTATGCAGTCCACGCTTAACCTTAAGCACTAGTTAACCCTTGTACACAATTTGAACGTTCTATCTTAATTTTAAGTTACGATTTTTAAGAATTTCGATTATAAGCTTTTAAAACTTAAGAGGTCTAAGAGGGATACTGAACCACCATTTCAATTTATCCCAAATTAGGGGGACACGCAAGGGATAATAAAGAAAACCCTTGTGCCAAATTTGCAGCTTCTACATTTTTTTAAGTTGTTATCTTTATTAATTTTAAAGATATGCTTTAAGGTCTTCGGATATGTATTGCTGGTCCCCGAACCACTACTCCAATGGGGCCCAAATTTCAAAGACATTAAGGAAATAGGAAGGGACACCCTGATACAAAATTTGGAGGTTCTATCTTCTTTGGTTTCGGAATTATGCTCGTTTGGCCTAAATTCGATCAAAAAATTATAGGTTCCGAACCCATAGTCCAATTCCAAACTTACGCAATCGCCGAAGTAGTTTCATTACTAGTAACCTACAGCACAAATTTGATGAAGAAAGCGTCATTAGTTGTTGAGTTATTGTGATTTTTTATATATGATCGTTGGCCCTTCGATCGATTAAAAGGTCTGGAATCCGAACCAATTGGCCTATTTCGCCCATATGCAATCCCCGCCGTACCTTCAGTCCTAGTAACCTACAGTTAAAATTTCATAAAGATAGCTCCATTATTTTTTGAGTTATCGTGCCTACGGAGGGACGGACGGACGGACATGGCTAAATCGACTTAGGAGGTCACGCCGATCACAAATATATATACTTTTCCATATCCAGCTCGCTTCCTTTAGGTGGTTACAAACACCATACCAAAGTTAATATACCCTTTTACCTATTCTTTAGGTGTAGGGTGTAAATATTAGAAGAAAAAATGCAAGTTAGTTTAGAGGAAATCCATATCAAATTCTCGGAATTGTTAAATGAAAAATTTTAAAAAAATATGAGTGATGTCATTGAATTTCAAATTAAAAAACCAATTAAATTTATTAATGAGAGATTGCAAAAAGCTGAAGGCCAAGCTCCGTCAGAATTGGATTTATTTAGTAGTTTAAAACTTATAAAATTGGGGATCAGTTTTCATTTACTTTTCGAAATGGATATACATCAAATCGGATATTCTTTAAATAATTTTTTAGATAAATATGATGATATTTTATTGGACATTATGAACAATTAAAAATTCACTTCCATTTCTTAAAATTATTTAAAAATTCTATCCTAATTAAAACGAAAGAGAATAGATATCATTGGGATATATGTCCCTATACATCAGACAACATGACAACTGTTCCAAATACTTGTCCTTTTCATTCAGCAGAACATCATATGTTAAAATGTTCCAAACTAATGGATATATATAAAAGAATAAAAAATAAATAATTATAATACAATGTTACATAAATAAAGAATATAAATTTCAAATACATTTTATTGTTTTGCTTTTAATTATATAAGTTAACGACACTTTCCAACGCTACTTCGGGGCCTCGTTTCCTCTCCCTACTTGCTGCTGGTTCTAGACACACGTAGTGGCAAAAACTTTTTCACTTTCTTTTTATTTTTTTTTTAAAAAGAATTTTTTTATTTAGTTTTTTTTCTATCCAAAGAACTGATATTCTATTCTATCCAAATAACTAATATTATTTTTATTTTTTAGTTAATAGTTTTTTAATTTAGTTTTTTATTTAATTAATAATTCTTTAGTTTTTTTTTAAATTTTAAAAATTTTAGTTCTAAGTTGTAATTTTAAGTTTTAATTTTATTTTTTAGTTTTTATTCTTATTAGTTGGTTCAAAGTTTTTTTTTATTGATTTTTTTATACACGTTTTTTATATCCACTACTGACACTTACCATATAATGTTGCTTTATAATGTTATCCATTGAGTAATAAATTATTCATAATAATTGGTAATAAAAAAAACCCTAATAAATTACTCACAATAAATTGTAATAAATTATTTTTTTTATTAAAACTTGTAATATGATAATTCAAGTTCAATGTTTTGAATTTGTATTTTGTTTATATTGTTAATGAATGAAAATACTACTAATTGAGTAGTAATTAAAAAACTAAAATATTATAAGTCAGCATTTTTTTATTTAATTTTGTTTTGTACTACTTTTTGACCATTTGGGTTAAATTTTGTCAATGTTAAATTTTTATAATACTTTTTGACCATTTGGGTTAAATTTTGTCAATGTTATATTTTTGATTAAATAAACATTTCTTTGATTTATGATTTTTTAAATAAAGAATTAAATTTTTGTTAATATTAATTTCTTTTGGATTTCTTTCTTTTCTTTTTTGTTCTCAAAACTTCAGAATGAGGAAATGGATTTCTGAACTAATTAATTAAATAAATAATTAAACTTGAGTTTACCATTTTGAGGTTTTGAGAATAGGGAAGTTAAAGATAAGCAAAGTTAAATTCTATAAATGATTGTGAATTGTAACAAAATTGTATCATTATAATATTAATTTTTAGAGAATAAAGTTCAATCTAATTTCAAACTAAAAAAAAAGATATTATTTTATTTTTTAAATTAAATTAAATTTTTTATATTAATAATAATTTAATACACTACATTTTGTATTAAATTAACTGGCGCCCGAGCAGGGACCGGCCAAGTGATCGTGTAAGTGTCAGTAGTGGATATAAAAAACGTGTATAAAAAAATCAATAAAAAAAAACTTTGAACCAACTAATAAGAATAAAAACTAAAAAATAAAATTAAAACTTAAAATTACAACTTAGAACTAAAATTTTTAAAATTTAAAAAAAAACTAAAGAATTATTAATTAAATAAAAAACTAAATTAAAAAACTATTAACTAAAAAATAAAAATAATATTAGCTATTTGGATAGAATAGAATATCAGTTCTTTGGATAGAAAAAAAACTAAATAAAAAAAATTCTTTTTAAAAAAAAATAAAAAGAAAGTGAAAAAGTTTTTGCCACTACGTGTGTCTAGAACCAGCAGCAAGTAGGGAGAGGAAACGAGGCCCCGAAGTAGCGACAGCAAAACGGAGTTACGCGTCATAAAGATTAAGGCACGTCATAGCCGCCTGTTCCCGCTGAAGGTAGAAAGGCACAACACATGCAGACTCAGAGTCCGGTCCTTTTAATGACCCTGTAAGTTGAAAAAAATAATAATAAAAATAATAAATTTAGAAAAAAAACAATATTAAAATTATTAATTTTTAAAAATATATTGGATCTTCGTAAATAAGTATCCACATCTGTATGGAGAAAAGAAGATTCCAATATAATTAAAAGACGTCAAGAAAAAATATTACATTAAATATTAAAAAATTTTTAAAGGAAAAAAAAGAATAAAATAAAATATTATACAGTAAACAGAGCTCTAGTAATAGTTATATTTTTTAATTTTTTTTTTTGTCTCAATTTTTTTTTTACTTAGTAGTTAGAATTAAATATTTGTAATTTACTAATAGCATCTTTACAATTACAGATTAATTAATGAATACTAATTATAATATTTTTTTTTCATTTTATTAATTACTATCTACTAAAATTTTTTTTTTCCTAATAATTAAAACTAATTAATCAAAAATAACAAATAATAATCAAGAAAAAAAAAGAAAATAATTTTTTTTAAATGTCTAAGGTAGAATTAGAGAATTCAGATACCGAAGACTTTACAGAACACTATAAAAATTTGATTCATCATATTAAAACTAAAAATAATAAATTTGAGAGGAAAAATCTAGTAAGAAAATAAAAATAAATATTAAAAGTAATAATTAAAGATTTTTCCTGTTATAAAGTTGTTCTGTATAAACTTAAAATTATTCTATAAATTATCTTAATTTTTATATAATAAATAAAAAAAAATTTTTTTATATAAAGTTAATAAATTTTTTTGAAAAATTACTTTAATTTGAGTAAAATTAAAATTTTGTATTGAAATTTTATACTTAATAATAAACCAAATAAATTGTTATTCAAATTTTATATATAGGTTTTTAATAGGTATTATTTTTGTGAAGAATAAGCAAGGCACAAATTTTTTTTTAAATTGATTTAATTGAATATTTTTATATTATTTGCGGTATATTTAAATTTTGTTATTACTTCTTTTGTCATATTTGGTATTTTTTCTTTGTTTCTTATTTTTTGCTTTTGAAATAAATTTGTTTTCCTCAAAATGTCAGCTCCACCAACTTCCCCACCTCCTATTCCTGGTGTATCTGGTGGCAATGGAAATTCAAGTGCATCATCAACCCCTAAAAACGCTATTGAGCAAACTGCTATCTTTGACCCTCGAGTCTTGAAAAATACAATTTTAGAATTAATTCAATCAGAAAATAGGAAAAATCCTACCCAAAACAGTCTCTTTGATCCTGAAGTTTTAAAAAATACTGTTGCGGAATTAGTACATAGAGAACCTCAAAAAGCTATTAGACAACATCGAGTAGTGGCCGAAATACCGGAAGTTGAGGAAGTAGATGAGGAAATAAATGTGGATTAATCGCTTTCTGGGTTGGACGCAGTACCAGAGATAGTAAGAAATATTGCAGAATTTTCAGGGAATATAATGGAATACGGTGCATGGAAAAGAGATGTAGGAAGAATACTAAATATTTATAATTCTATAAAGGGAACTTCAAAATATTATGGTATATTAGCTGCTATTAGAGGAAAAATAAAAGGTAAAGCAATACTACTCTTCAAATGCGCAACGTACCACTCAATTGGGAAAGTATTGTAAAATGTTTAAATTCAGAATTTTTAGATAACAGAGATATAACAATATTAGAATATGAGATGACAGGCATTAAACAACAAGGAGATTCATTGGAAAATTTTATGACGAAATATTAAAATTCTTAATAGATACGGGCTCAAATAAAAATTACATTAATTCAAAATTTATAAAAAATCCAATTCCAAATAACCAAATATTTTATGCAAATACAGTAGGAGGAAAAGTGGAAATCACACATCATGCTTTAATAAATCTTTTTGGACAAAATTCAAAACAATTAAAATTTTTTATATTAACAAAAAACATGACATTCGATGGTATAATTGGCAATGACAGTCTGAAGGAACTTAATGCGGTCATTCACGCAAACGGGAAGTATCTTAATTTGGATTACAACATAAAAATTCCGTTAAAACAATACATCTCAGAAAACGTCAATAATATTGATATAAGAACAGATCATTTAAACCAAAAACAAAAAGAAAAAATGAAAATTTTAGTAACCTAACGAAAAACTAACTTATACTAACTGTAGTTAAAGGAGAAATTAGAACATCTACGAATGAACCAGTATTTACTAAATCTTACCCATATCCAATGTGTTTAAAGGATGAAATAGAAAGACAAATAGAAGAACTCTTATATAATGGAATAATTAGACCATCTAGATCTCCTTACAATTCTCCAGTTTGGATTGTGCAGAAAAAAGAAGACGCATCAGGAAAAAGGAAATTTAGAATGGTGATTGATTATAGGAAACTAAATACTATTACAATTGCAGATAAATACCCAATTCCAGAAGTAAATGAAGTATTGGCTAATCTAGGACAAAATAATATTTTTTCAGTTATCGATTTAAAAAGTGGATTTCATCAAATACCATTAAAAGAATCTGATATTGAGAAAACAGCTTTCTCAGTAAATAATGGGAAATATGAATTTACTAGGTTACCGTTTGGACTCAAGAACGCCCCTGCAATTTTTCAAAGGACCTTAGATGATATTTTGAGAGAACACATAGGCAAAATATGTTATGTCTATATTGATGATGTAATCATATTTGGCAAAGATGAAGAACATCATTTCGAGAATTTAAAAATAATTTTTAATACTTTGGAAAAGGCTAATATGAAAATTCAGCTGGACAAATGCGAATTTATAAAGGATGAGGTGGAATTTCTCGGTTTTGTGGTTTCTTCAAAAGGTATTAAAACTAACAGAAAAAAAATACAAGCAGTATATGATATACCAATACCAAAATCATTAAAAGATTTAAGATCATTTTTAGGTATGTCAGGTTATTATAGGAGATTCATTTGTGACTATGCAAAAATTACAAAACCCTTAACATCGCTATTAAGAGGGGAGGATGGACGTGTATCAAAAAATAAATCAAGAAAGGTTCAGGTTAACTTAAATGAAGAAGCTATTGAGGCTTTTGAAAAAATAAAGAATTAAGCAATCAGGAGAGGTATTACTAGCACATCCTGATTTTTCAAAGGCATTTGAATTAACAACTGATGCATCGAATTATGCAATTGGTGGAGTATTATCGCAAGATAGAATGCCAATAATGTTTTTGTCACGAACACTCACAAAGACAGAAGAGGCATACGCAACCAATGAAAAAGAGATGTTAGCTATTGTATGGGCTCTTACATCTTTGCGAAATTTTTTGTATGGATCAAGGAAAGTAATAATTTACACTGATCATCAGCCGTTAACTTTTGCTCTTAGTACAAAAAATAGTAACGCAAAAATGAAAAGATGGAAATCAATAATAGAAGAATATAATTATGTACTAAAATATAAACCAGGTACGACTAACACAGTAGCAGACGCATTATCAAGATTAATTCCCGATACCGAAATTAATAGCACAACAATTACTCATGATATTAGTACATGTAGAACAATTTTTAGTAACAGTCTTTTACAGTCGGTTGAAACGCCAATTAATGTATTTAAAAATCAAGTTATACTAACAATTAATGAAAATGAAGATTATCAATTTTCAACTTTATTTGAAACTCACAGTAGACATAAAATTATTAGAAAAGATTTTACAGAAGTAGACTTGATTAATATATTAAAGAAATTTTTAAATTCAAATATCATAAATGGATTAATGGTAGATGAATACATTAAACAAAAAGTTGGAAAAGTTTGCAGAGAACATTTTGAAAGGTATAAAATTAGGTTTACTAATATATTGATTCAAGATATTTTAGACGGAAACATACAAGATGAAATAATAGCACAAGTTCATCGTAGAGCTCATAGGAATGCAAAGGAAAATAAGAAACATATTTTAGAGCTCTACTATTTTCCAAAACTTGCAAGAAAATTGTAGGAATTTGTAGATGTTCAGTATGCAAAGAAAATAAATACGACAGACACCCAAATAACCAGATAATAGAAAGTACCCCAATTCCAAAATATGCTGGAAATATAGTTCACATCGACATATTTTCAACTGAGTCTAAATTAGCCCTGACGGCTTTGGATAAACTAACAAAATTTGCTCAGGTTAGGACAATCAAAAGTAGATCAATCGAGGATGTGAGATTGGCTTTAAGAGATATACTTTTCTATTACGGTAAACCAGAATGGGTTATTATCGATAATGAAAAATCATTAAATTCTGCTTCTATTAAATCCATGATGGAAGATGAATTAAAAATCAAAATTTATACAACACCACCTTATAAAAGCGAGGTAAATGGACAGGTTGAAAGGTTTCATTCAACATTCGCAGAAATAATGCGCTGTCTCAAGGCAGATGGAACAAACCGCAATTTTGATTTTAAAATTTAATGATAAAAGCAGTTAATGAGTATAATAATACTTTTCATTCTACAACGGGACACAAGCCTATTGAATTATTTTTTGGCAGAAATACAAATATGACTCCTGAAGAATTTGAAAAAACTAGATATCACAATGTAGAAAAAATCAAAATTAAACAAGTTAAGGATTTAGAATTTCATAATAAAGGAAGGAAAAACATAAAACACTATAAAGTAGGAGAGGTAGTATATGTAAAATATAATAAAAGATTAGGATCTAAACTCACACATAGATATGTTAAGGAAATAGTTAAGGAAGACAGGAATACAACCATTTTAACAAAATCCAATAAAGTAGTTCATAAATCTAATATTCGTAATTAATATTTTAGGTGCCTAATTTCGGCATGTATCGGGAAAGTTCAAATACTGGACTATACAAATTCGCAGGTAATTACCATTAACACTCGTCAAGCAAAAATAGAGGAAGGTAAATTCAAAATTATTCATATTATTGAAATTGGAATAATACAGGAAATATTAGACGACATTAAAATTATAATATCACAACGCATTAATAAAGAACATCCCTTATATTATTACTTGGATCACGAAAGTCAACAAATTCAGGAACTAATAGATGAATTTAAAATAAAACGTAGGAAAAGGGCAATTAATTTCCTTGGAACAGCATGGAAGTGGGTTGCTGGAACTCCAGATCATTCTGACCTTATAATGATAAAAAAGAAAATTAATGGATTATTAGATAATAATAATGAACAGGTTGTCTAATATATAAAGAAGAAAATTAGTTTGTTTGTTTGTCCAGGATTCACGTGAAAACCGCTAGTCCGATTGACACTAATTTTTAGAGGAATAATTTTGGGAGTCCGGGGGGTGACATAGGATATGTCGCATTTTTATAAGTCAGCAGGTTGCGGCTCCAGAGCCGTTTTAAGCTTTTTCGTTTTTTTGATGTCGGGTCGAAACGGTTGGACCGATTCACTTGAAATTTTGCACGAATGTTCTTCTTATTACACGAAATTAATGGTATAAAGCTGGTTGGAATAAATTAACCCCTTTCGACCCGGCGGTCTTCAAAAAATTTTGTGTTTCCGATTTGTGTCCAATTTTACAGGGTGGTTTTGCAGTCAAAAAGAGAGGCTGGCACAAATTTTTGTTGGGTTCGGTTAACCCGTTTGGGCACGAGGGTGCAAAGGAACTTTTTCAATGTTTTTGATGTCGAGCCGAAACAGTTTGACCGATTAACTTGAAATTTTGCACAAATGTTCCTCTTAGCAACCGCAATTAGTTGCATAAATTTGGTTGAAATAATTTAACCTATTTCGGCCTGGCAGGCTTCCAAAAAATTTTGTGTTTCCGATTTTTGTCCAATTTTACAAGGTGGTTTCGCAGTCGAAAATAAAGTCTGGCACAAATTTTTGTTGAGTTCGGTTAACCCGTTTGGGCACGAGGGTGCAAAGAAGCTTTTTCAATGTTTTTGATGTCGAGTCAAAACTGTTTGACCGATTGACTTGAAATTTTGCACAAATGTTCCTCTTAGCAACCGCATTTAGTTCTATAAATTTGGTTGGAATAAATTAACCCATTTCGGCCTGGCGGACTTTCAAAAAATTTTGTGTTTTCGATTTGTGACGAATTTTACAGGTTGATTTTGTAGTCTAAAAGAAAGGCTGCAAAAAGTTTTAGTTAAGTTCGATTAACCCATTTTCCACGACGACGCTATGAAGTTTTCTATATATTTTATTTTTTTATACGATTAAAAGTATTTTATTGAAAATTTTGTACCAGCATTTTAATTTGGGTTACACAGGGTTAATTTGGCTTTGACCTGTTTGTGCGTTTTGAAAAAAGATTCAATGAAATTTTCAGTTTTCTTCAAATGAAATCTAAAAATCAAAAAATTCAATTTGTTATATATAATGCTTAAATACATAGTATTTTAAAACAGTTATTCCAAAAAATAAGCCTACATTTCTCTCATAAAATCATCAAAAAACGAGGAAGAGCGTATTACAACTTTCAGAACTAAACAAAATATAAGTTGAAAAGCGAATTTTTAAACCTTTTCTAAACCATCGACTATATTTTATTCAAGCGTTGGCAATTCTAGAAAATCGCCTTTTGACCTATAGTCATTTTAATTTAGTTAACATTGTTCACCGAAAACCTACCAGCCTCAACTATATCGTCAAGGAGCACCAAATTGTCAAGAAGCACTATGTATAGAAAAATTAGAGATAATCGTTCAAATTGTTTTGCAAACTGTTTTTTAAAGTTTTTGTTTCGCAATCG